>CM030371.1:20200583-20355894 GCA_003604175.2 Clonorchis sinensis | reverse complement strand
TTACCGTTCGGTATCCAGCAGGATATACTAAATACCTGTCTACAATAGGTGGCCTGTGATATATTTCATTGCCTGGAGTTCTGTACCAAACCTCACAATAAACCGCACAATAGAGGAATGTTGGACTCAAGAAGTACCTTTCGAAGAGCTAAGGTAAATATTTCAACACAACATAGAAAGTATTTTTTTCGTGAAAAAACATATGACAGGAAACCCATTAGAACCAGAAGTCACCACTTTGGGAGTTTAACTACAGAGTTCGTTTTTACAACGAAAACTGTACACGCTATGCATAAACCCAGTAGTTCCTGAATATTCATGATGCCATCCGGAAAGCTGCAACACCATATTCGCTTGAAGAATTTGTCGAATCGACCCAACCTCTAACAAGTTTTTCGACTGCAGCAAACTTTTTTTGATTTCCGGTACAAGCTTTAGAACAGCACATATATGACTTATTTGAATCAAGTAGTATCTGCCTCCAGAGGTGATCCATAGAAATCCCGTGTTCTAATCGAAACTGGGATGCACACTAGGCAGCATATCCACCCAGAGGCTGTAGCAGCACAACCGACAATCCAATGCGTGTTACCTGCCATATGCGGTTTATGTGATATCACTCAAGTTGGACATATGAGACGGTAATTGTCCATTCACGTTAGGTGACGGACTACGGGAAAATTAGCTCTATGCTCACAAATTTTCGGGGTTCAGGTTTTTACGTTCCTGAGCGCAGAAGGACGTACGGATCTAAAGTAAGCCACGGTTCATAAAAAATGCCCAATACATTTCATGATCAGGTGACTCACTGCGGCAACCCATCGAAATTTCACTTAACGTTAACTGGCTGAACGGGAAAAGGCCTATAAAACACCAGTAAAGGCAAACGATAATTAAACTTGACGGCAGCTGACCGAAATAGGACGCATTTTTACAAGAATATGAGGCTAGACGGTGGGCTGAAACGGGGAAATAAGAACGAAAAGGATGTTGGCTGTTCCTCCGACGTTTGCAGACCTTCCACTGAAGAGAGAATTCTCCGTCATACTAACAGCGTCTTTAATACAACCAAAGAGCACACGAAGGTCACTGTATGTCGCTTGCCAGCCAGGTCGAAAAAAGGCAGGAAAAAATATTCGGTGAATTTTGTCGTCCCCTAACAGTTGATGATCAGTTTTAGCGTAGAATCTCACTAGCCCTGGTGAGCATACGTGCAACGCTGGTCCGTGGTTATGTACTCAGATCTGTAGGCACTTTTTGTCAAAAAGTGTCAGCGAATAAGATACAGCTGTTTTATGGACCTGCTACAGTGTGTCCGGAAATATTTTTGATGGATTCCGACCTGAATGACAAACTCGAGTTGAGAATATCCGCACCAAATTCACAAAGGATAAAATAGAATAGATTAGCTATGGTTTAGTTAAGTTGCGGTCAAGCAACGCCCATAATAGGCCGAAAATAATATGTTTAAATCAAAATAGCATCCTGAAGACCCCCTACAGATGCTTCAAATGGAGCCAAGTTTATAAGCGACGAGCAGTAACATAATCAAGCTTTAACGCTACGAACCACCAAGCTCTTAAATTCCTAATAAGGAACTAATACGTCCGCACCACAGAAACCGACATACAAAACAGCATATTCATGATAAATAGAGTGGGTTATGAAGCCAAAGTCCGCAAGCAACTCAGCATTAAGCTTATAGACACACGGCAAATGTTTCGTTTCGTTCAACAAAGAAAACGTTCAGACGTACCCATGTCAAAGGCGGTGGGCTTGCTTAGCCCCTTTGGTTCTTACTGAATGCACAGCCCTATAGGCTATCACAATTCTACGGACTAAAAGGAAGGGGTTTCTGCCCTACCACACAATCGGTCCTATATAGGGAATTTTGACGTTTTTGAAAACTGTAATTAACCAAGTGGCACTTGAGTGATACCAAGTGAGTAAATAACACTAAGGATTCTTTCGCCTTGGTGACAAACTTAGACAGATGAAATTACGTGAGTGAAGGGTTTCTTGGATTTGGTGTGCCAGCTTTACATAAGTGCACCCATAGACAAGCGTTTTGAGACTGTACATTATCTGCTAGAAGAGAGTTGACACTGAGCACCCCTATTAATTGGTCGCGGTTTACCCGTGGTATGGTTTTTTTCTCGTCCAATCAAATTTTGCGCAAGCAAACCAACGGGATGGATGTCGAACTCAAAATCATTCAAACCATAGCAAACTTTTTCAGTGTGAACCTAAAAAACATGTATAACTTAAGGTTGATGGAAACTCCGGGATCGCGGCGGCTTGAGGTGTCCTAAGAAGGACGGAACCGGTCGTGGGTTGTTACAGAGACTCCAGCAAATCTGTGAGATTTCTCTTCAAGCAACCAGAGGCTTTTACAAACCTTCGCACCTTGGTGGCATTATGGTGGTGATATTATCGCAGTCAAGCCATGGAAGCTATCCACTGACCCGCCAGTTTTCATCAGTTCTCTATATAAAGGCCGAAGTTTTACCAAAATGCGGGTTTATTTTTTAACTATTACAGACTGCCCCATCGAAACTGATCGGTCAAATTTCGGCACCCTTTTGTCAACAGCCAACTTCCTCTAGAAGGCATTCAGTTTGTCCTCCTCTGTTGTATATCAGGTGATTTATTTTGCGATCATTACAGATAAGAGCAAACAAGAACTGTTCTGACGAAGCTTCAAAACCTAGAAGAATTAATAGTTTCAAAGGGATGTTGCGCCAAAAACAACCAGCCAGCCGTTCCATGGAAAGGGCAAAAGATGAGTCCTACTCAGGAAAACAACCCCAAAGCAGGGATGTTCTATTGAGTCTTCAGCCTTCTCTCGGTAAGACTCGCCTTTCCGAATGGTGTCCAGGTGAGTCACCCTGTGCATGGTTCGGGACACTGCAATATGTGGCCACTAACAGATGTCACTTTCTGTCCAGCTTGCCTGAATAGGTGTCTGCAGGGGAAGACACCTCAGGATGATTCTGGTAGGCTTACATCAACTACGGCAGCGAAGCGTTAGTGTTTGAACACTGGTATGCTGTCGATCGAGATGACGGCGACTAAAGATTTTGAATGAATTTTCACGGTCTCATCATATTCCAGAATACACACTGTTTTTAAGTTTGACACTTCAGTAGAAAATCACCCGATCCACTCGGTTCTCATTTCCCCAGGTGGTCAAAATGACCGTCTGTGTAGCATTTCTGTCGGGATTACGATGCCACCCACACTGGCACGTAACTTAGGGGTTCACCGCCGATCATACTGATCACACAAGTTTCGCGTCAAATCCCGACTTGACATGAAGAGTCATAAATTTGCGCGTCTTAGCATGGATTCGCACGTCCATGCTTAATGAGGCTGATCTGATTCAAGCGAGCTCGCAACACCCAAAACCAAGCCCTGTCCACATTTGCTGTTTGATCAAAACTAATGAATAAGGAGACCAACTAAACGTATATTTGTCTTCATTCTACAGGTACGCAAGTGAGCGCAGGTACCTCTGATCCACAAGATGACCATCCTATGATTTGGCTTCGCATTTCATCATATCGACCGTTCTCCACCCGGTAAGAATGTCACAGGTAGCTACCGGAATCTCGAACAATAATTCTCGGCACGGAAACCTTGTTAGTCAACCGTATCAACCGTATCAAGCTTCATTTGTCATCCCTAAAAGAAGGATCCCCATGGAGGCAAAAAGGGTCTGTGTCTACTGGACGGAAGTTTATGATTTAAGTAATTTTCAAGGGGCCAATCATTGGTGATCCCTTTCGAGGCCGGTTAACCTGATATCTCTACACCCGAAGAGGAGACACTTTTGCCACGTGGAAAGAAAAGTGTACCTCGAGATCAAATCTACCGAATACTGCTCACGAAAAAGGAGACGGAATTTCAGACTCCTGTCCAAGTTTTATTCTTCCCAAGAGAGCGTTTGGGTTAACAAAACTATCTGGCTCAAGCCACGTTCAACTCTTCAGAAAATGCGTTAATGGGTGTCGTATTCATGACCACCGATTATGATCAAAAACAGTTCGGTTTCGTAAGAAGTAGCTGATGGCTATTGATTACAATAAAATTAATTTCCAGTAAACAGTAAAAGTTGTCAGAATCCCATATGGAATTTAGATAGCACACTACTGATGTCGGTTCTGGATTTCATCACGAAATGTAAATTTAAACTGTGGGGAGAAGCCGGAAACTGCAACTGGTCATTGGTTGATCACACAGATCACCGAAGAACAAAGACTTTCACTTGTTTCAGGACGATAATTCAGACAGAATCAAACAGTGGTGGCGGAGTAGTGTCGCAAATCATACCACAGGGTTCGAGTCGTGTTTTGGCCGACGCAGTGCAATTCTGATGAGTTTAAATAAGAGCAGAAATCTAGTCAATGTTTCGGTGAAGAAGGGCACCCAAATGAAGAGAAGACCGTCCACATCTCGCAGATACCTATAGAAATTCGTAAGAGGTATAACTATCGTGATCAACACTAGCAAGACGTTACAAACTGTGTGTCTGGTAGTCTTACGGACAGACGCTTCTTGATTAAACGAAGATACACAGTTTCTAATCAAATCCGATGTGCTACAGTTTGAATCAAAAAGAGCAAGCATGAATGTCAATCTTACGATCCTGTCGAATGGAAAACATTACCAATCGTATGGAAAGTTAATGCAACGGGACCACAAAATATCTGTTAGGATTTATGCACAGTCTTCGTACTTAGGTGATAGGAAATGTCGACCCAGGAACAGTAATATTAGTTCATGCTGATTACTCTAAAGCCGGCAACAATACTATAAGGCGACCGGTGTTTATCCGTTACTTGTGGGTGCAGTGAAGTTATGTTTGAGGAGAGAATTTACGTCCAGTGATTTGATTGCTCGGTGGTGAGATGTTTATGTTGTCCTCTTCTTCAGGCTCGAAATCCTCTGAAAACGGGGAGAATTGTGAAGGACATTGATTTCACATCATTTCACAACCGGTTTTGGACAAACTTAATTTATTCACTCGGTTTTTGGCTCTCTTGGTACAGACTAATGGTATAAGTTCTTTCAAAACCAGAGCTGTAGCGTAAGCTGGAAAATTAACTTTGTCACGTCAGATACATGTGTTTGTGGACAGATTGCCTAGGATAATAAAAGGTCTTTCACCATGGCACAACACTACTCAGATGTCAGTACAGTGGTCCACCACCAGAAACCCTTCCTGGAGAAGCCTCATTACCTTAACCTTTCGGTCAGGGTAAACTTTTACGGACAAAAGTGTCCTCTTAGCCATGACATGATTGATTTGTTTACGATAATATCCCTTATGGTCGATGGGACACTCAAGTAAACGAATTCGGTAGCCACGTGACCAGCCTTGGTTAGCAGTGCACTTTGTTGGCTTTAGGAACAAACGTAAGCTGGTGAGATCTTGCAGTTGGTTTTAGCTGGACAAAACGCTGGTGGGCCTACAGATAAAAGGGACTAAATTTACTCACGTATTGTTTCGGGATGCGAGTTATGCAGACACAAAACAGTAAGGGATCCATTACAGATATGCTCGAGCAGACTAGTGCATATGATGCGAAACAGCACAGTTTGTGCTACTGTTTAAAATAAACGGCATTTCGAATAGAAGCCTCCATGGTCTAATTTCACGGCAATCGCTGTTTGTGATGACACTTCCTATGATGGAAAATCACTCCCTGCAGGGGCTAGAAGGCCCCTTTCCCTTTTTCTTTCAAGTGGATTCCTGCGAATCCTTTTTCAGCTAGCTCGCGGTTTTTGGAAAAGAAAATTAAAGTGCTTACGGACCTTTGCCGTCTGTATGAGAGGTACGGACTGGCAAAGTTGTGGGAGCCATCTGAGTCCTCTGAAACTGTGAGACGTTTTACAGAACGCTTTGTTGCGTGTTGCTGACCGCGTGCTATGAACTTGGAGAGTTCAAGCACTGAAATCAAAGGAATATCTTTTCGCCTTACTGATGCGAAAAATTCCCACCAAATGTTGTTATCATCTAGCGAAAATTCCGGTCATTTGCATATTGAAACAACTGGATGGACTCAGAGAATTGGATACCCAGTATACAGACATCGGAGTGACATTCTCACAACCGATTGTTTAAGTGTTTTTATCCTTGGCTTGTGGAGTAGCATGGAAGTTGGTGGTTTTTGGAACAGGCCAGTCATTACTATTATAATAAGTCAGATTAAATCCCTTTCAAGTGTCGTGAGGGTATGTTGATTCTTCGAACTCTGCGTCTTCTGCAGATACAATGAAATCCTCAGACCACCTCAAATTCCTTTTTGTAATATTCTATCAGTTTAGCACCTTTTCAGATGGCCAAGGGATTTTCAGACTTACATTTGAAATGGGGGATGCTGAAGAGGAGAGTTTTTCCACGACTCAACTTTTGACTGTTGCAGGTCACAAATAGTTTTAAACATGATAAAACGCATCAGTTACGAAGCTGTGTGTTGGATGTTTGAGAGGTCATATTACCTTCATGAAATATAACTTGGTGTGGGTGTGCACTGAATCATTCGCGAAGATTTCAGAAAAACTTCCGCGCGCACAATGAGGAGACTAAATTGTGCATATCAATAGTCTCATCGGTTGTGAGGTTACGCAGTTTGGGCCATTTGACTAGGTTGTCTGGCACCTGATTAAGCAAAAAAGCACCAACACGCTTAACCACATGGTCTCTGTCAAGCAACTCATTTTCAACTCTTCTACGCAATTCATACTAGGGTGTTCTTGCGGTTGTGATTGAAACCGTACAGCAAGGCTTTTGGCGTCCAACTGATTTCAAGCATTTGGACTGGAGACCGTTGGTGTGCCGATGTAATTGTCCCACCCTGCAGGAGAGCACTTTTACAAGTGGCTCTTGATGGAGTCAGGTGCCACGCAAGACTCAAGGCTTGCGAACAACATGAGCAAGGCGATATCCTTTACCACGCAAGTAAGTGGACACATGAGTAACGTTTCGCATACGATTGATTGATTGCGTCACGACACTCGGGTTCAATGAGTCTATATGGCTAGCAAGCTGAAGGAGAGATTTTCATCGTATTTGTCCAGACGGATACTCCTCTGTGCAATTTACGAAGATGTTATAAAGGAAAAGTGAAAGTAGCTTGTGTGTGAGAAAACTCGTGTAATCAACTCGGTAGTTTACCAAGTCTTCACAGCAGTAGTGAAGTGTGGCCGCTTCGTGCATCCCACATCCGAACACTCTAGGTTTTTGACAGGTAGTGTGAAAGGCACATTCTTGTCTTTGAACAGCTCGCCTAGTTGTTTAACCTTATGGTTACCTCACGCCGCTTTGGCTTGAAAAGATGTCCAGAAACCCAAAAGTTGCTTTGTAAACTTCCACTGACGTCCTTTTCAGCTACAGACTTGAAAGGCAGCTGGAATTCCGGATTGGTAATGTTAGGTTAGATCTGAGTTCGGAGTCTACGGTATCCATTCCTGGAATCTGTGAACCTATCCTGTGGTGAAGCGATATATGTGATACTTATATGTAAAATAAGTAAGCAAATACTAGGAGGACTGTCGTGGGTTTGAACTATCCCAGAGATTCGTATGGCGCACAATGATGATGATAGTGTAAAATAAGGGCCGGACTGGGACGCCGCAAGTTGAAACCATATGGCGCACAATGATGATGATAGGGAAAAATAAAGGCCGGACTGGGACGCCGCAAGTTGAAACCAAATATAGAAGCGGCATTGCAATGAGTTCGCGGACGGTCTATGTTTTAGTGACCTTTTTGATTGTAGCTGATTGATGTTGGCTGTCAATCCTTTCAACGCGCTTGATAATCAGCTTGCAAACGCTGAGTTACCACTAAATAAGACATCGTTAGTTCGTGAGCAGTTACTTTCTGCCTGCTTTCATGCAGATAGTTTTTAAAGCGTATCTGATATCCCTTGAGCAGATTGGCCAGTTGGAAAATGGACTTTTCATAGCTTGATTGGTCTCTTTAAAGCTTGTGCTGCGATAAAATTTTGTATGTGCAATAAGCATAGACGCCTTGAAAATGTGAAGCCGGTGGTACTGCACTACGCAGAGCCTCGAACCTTGCGAACTTTTGATCGTGATCTACAGTGCTAATGCGGAAAATGTACTGAACAGTTTCACCAACTCATTATTAGCTTCACCTGGTTTGATACTGTCCAGTACACGATAATCCCTCGTCTAGAGACCATAAGTCTCTGAAAGATGTGCAGTTCAGACGGGCTTTCTGTGTCGTCACCACCCTTTCCCGTTTCTTATTACTCAATGATAGGAACCTACTCCGTCCGAACATTCAGTAAATAAGGACCCGTACCTCACCGGCAGCAAAGGGGCCTAAAAACTCAACGAACCGTTAAATAGTGCAGCCGAACATTGTAAGTAAAATTTATTAACGTCGGTTTCTCGACAACCTAGACCATGAATTGTGACTTTGCCTTCAAGGAAGACCAATCTGAAACCGTTCTATCATCTTATATTTGAGTAAACTACGTCATAGGTTACAGCACTCAGGGGCAGCCTTTGACATCAGTTTCAATGAAGATGAAGACGCTCTCTTTCTGCAGGTTCTTTAGTCAGTCCATCCTTTGAAACATGGAATCAGAAGCTTTCAAAGTCGCCCAGTGGGCGCAGAGAAGGGGATACTGTATTCCGGAGAAGTTTTTATGGTAAACAATAGCAGCCTTCTAACCGTTGCAAAGCCATTGAAGGAAGGTGTTAATCTATTTTGATGGACCCCAAGATTTATTATATCAAATTGATTGTATTATCGCTGGGACTAAATATGTTAACATAATTGCAGACATTGAATGGTTCATCATAATTTTACCCATAATCGTTTTAGGCCTCATTTATTTTGCCGAAATAAACTCATTTACGCAGAATGCTGAACACAAAAAAATATAATTCTGGTTTGATGAAATGTGGTGCAACTCTGGGAACAAGGATTTTTAAAACCGCTGTGCAGGAGATGTGTGGGGACGATTCTGGCAAACCGCTGATTGAGGACACCATGAGAATAACAACTTGCTAAAAGTGCGGATCTCTTTAGAACTGACAGGATTTTCTGACTACGAGGTCTGCTCACTCGCTTCACCGTCTTCTCTTGGGTAGTGTCCATACGATCGTTGATGAGAGTACGACTTTAAAAGACAGTGAATCAGACCATCTTCATCGTTTTCATCATCATCAACAACATCACCATCATCATCACCATCAGTATCGATGGCGCAACACAAGTATTCAAAACTGATGCCCTGCCGCAGTACAGTGCACGAAGATTAAGCTGCTCCATAGTTTTAACATGTGAAGTTCATGAAAGTTTGGTGTGAATGAAAAGACAAGTTTAGAAGTGGACGCGAAACAGTGGCTTCCCGGTCACTGGGCGGTTGTTCGGTCAGCCATGCTCCAAGGAAATTGCTCCCAATCGCAACTACAACTGTCGGACTCATTTTATTCGACAACTGATTTGTCAGTCTTTTGGAAAAAATGACAATATTTGAATGACCACATACCCGTAATGGTTGTGCGTGGATTGCTGCCAGTTTTTTCTGTTTCGATGTTTCTTTGTGTTCTTCTCTAAAACCTGCATTCGAAATCTTCAGCCATCTGGTTTCGAAAGCCCTTTGCGCTTGCGTGATTAGCTCAATACGATGCTGCTTAACCGTTCCCAGTGTTTCATCACAGTTAGGATGCAGCTTCTCCAGCTCTTCGAGTGCATCATTCAGTGCATCTGCGTGGAGTCCTTCTAAATTTACAAGCGTTTGGGCAGAAGGGATTTCATCGAATTCCTAGGAAAGGTGAGGAGAATTATTAAAAATTTTGTAGAATGCCGAACCTTCTAGGTAAATTTGTTTGAAATTGCACGTCAAACTTAAATCCCGTGCCTCTAATTTACTACTGGGAATGTGCACAGTTACTTTCTGATTCATGAAGCAATTTGAGTGAAATCGATCGATTGATGGTTTTGTGACCTTGCTCGCAGCCCTGAACTGTGAACCAGTGATGGATAGAAAGGCCCCATCCAAAGCCAAGAATCTGCAGCGATTTAGCTTTTCCTTGAGCTTCCACCTACCCTTTTTGATCAGATCAATGCATCAGATCAGAGTTTAAATGTTTACTACGATTTGTATGTGTGTGTGGAGTAATCACCATGCTGGATAGAAAAGTTTGTACACGGTTGTACTCTGAACGACATCCCTCGTGTTAGAAAATAGACAACTGTCACCAGAACTTAAACACCTGGTTAGGTTGAGTGCAAATGTTTGCAGTCAGTTATTCCTGGAGATGCTGGCCAAAGGCTTAGGTGACTCAAAAACACTCAATCAGGTTCAAAAATACCCGGAGGACAGAATACCCAACTTTGGAAAATTAGATAACTCGGTCCAACTTTACTTTTGGTTAAAAGGAACGCGTTCCAGCTAAGGAAGGATCCCATAAGAGACAATGGTTTTGACTCGGGCCACTATCGAGAGGGACTTAAGTCATTATCATCATCGTTATCACCATTATCGTCACGTTGCCAATACCGATGTCAATAATGGCACCTGTTCAGCCAGTGAAGGTACCCAAGGAGCCAATGAATTGTTCGCATCATATGAGGAACTCCACTAACAATGAGGCACAAAAATACATCAGTTTGGTGAGAAATTTTAGAGGACGGTATTGAAATGGTCTTGTCCAGGGGAAAGGGGATTTCGCTTTTGGACTTCAGTTTATTTGGAACGTCAAAATGAGCCTGTTGAATACATCAACCGGATGATTTGACGCAAGTTATTGCAAACTTTCTTGCCCAGCCGTCGGTAGGCTTTCTTCGTTTATGGTACGACGCCAAATTAAATGTTTCCCAGAATGCCCACTATCCGATCGCAACCGAACAGTGCACCTACCAGCTCTGCTACGCAACGATGCACCGATAATCCTGTCTTCATTGGTGTTAAAATGTTGGCAACTCATGTGCTTGATGGTAGGCGGACGAACCAATAGCCAAACTCTAGCACAAGAGGAATGGTACAGTTTTCACGTGAATCCCCAACATCACTCGTTCAACTTTTTATAAAGATTCATTTTGTCTCTCAAACAATATAAGCAGACCCAAGTGGCAGGAAGATAAGACAATGCACCATCATTTCGACGATCAGGGTTCGATCCCCACATACCAGCCCTTAAAAATTGGCTGCTTGCACCTGTCATGTATACTGTACACAAGTTGTTTCAGAATGACAGACAAAATAAATTTTAACATATCTGAACTGTGTGAACTGTCTGTGTGTACTTTTGCTGCAAGCTTTCAGCTTCAAACAGATGGTGTATCTGCTTACTTGTTTTAGTATTGATTCGTAACACAGGAAGGCTTTGTTGAAACAACGATCGATCCCGTCTGTGGGGGGAAGCAAATAAAGCGAACAAATAATGTCCTCTCTGGACTGGAACCTTCACATTACAACACAGTAAACACGGACGTTGCTGTGAATCGGTTATTGTCCTGCTTGTTTTATGGTCGTCTAATATCTCCCGCCTACGTTATGATTGATCAAGGAAGTTTTGCGGAGAGATCAAGTTCCCAAGATGAGCGAATCGCCTATGGAAGAATTTCAAATCATCATAGAAAAGTAACTTGGGTAACATATGGCAGTCAACCACATTGTATAAAGATGTTTTTGCGGAAGGCTGAATTACATATTCCAAGTGCTGTAAAGTGCTCAAGAAGGTCCGCTGACAAATAGATTTGGAGTCAGAGGTTAGTTCACGTTCGTTTGTGCATTGCGTATGCATTAGAAAATGTACAATAAGAACAGGAAGAGCGGTGAGCATGGGTCCCTGTTTGATCTTTCTTTGTTTACATGTTACGGAAACATTTCGCGCAATTCAGGCTGTAGTTCAGCAAGGATCTGTTTCCAGGAGGACTAGCATTTTCAGTGACTTTTCATCACACTTCTTTGTGAAAGCGAACTGGATTCCTGATAAACAATTGAACTAACTACCCGATCATATTGAAAAAGTTAAAATAGATTAGGTATCCAGCTGCAAAACTCCTACCAGGCTAGATAGTGTGGTGTCAGCACTTTTAACCAGCTTCACTATGAAAACCGAAAGCATATAGTGAAAGCGAAACTACGACATCCGGGAGACAGAAGCAAAATGAAAGTCCCTTTTATAAACTGAATGCTTTGATACATGTACTATCGCACAGCATGACCCATATCACACCAGTGACTTTCAACTCTGCGTGAATCGGCACTTCGTCCTGTGGGGATCCTGAAAGAAAACACCTTATGGAGGCAGTGGTTGATGATGGGCAATAAAATTATTCGACTGTTTTTGAAAAGAAACAACATCTGGGACTACGTTCGCTAGGATTCCATCGAGATCCAATCCTCACTGTACAGGTATATCTTGCTCACCCAAATACCTAGGCGCAACCAGTTTGCCTACACCCATTCCCTTGAGCTCGCCATCCAACGGAGGAAAAGTAACAGGAACGACGGCGCTCACATGTGCATGCAATAGCTCGTGTCGTCTAGTAGTCGGTATTAACCACTTCTTGAAGTCTACCAGACAAACAGCGCACTTTAGTCAAATTAGTTTGTCAAAATCACCCCTATAACTTATAGCTCAATAAACCTTCCTGAAATCTAAATATTCTGAAAAATCAGTTAATTGCTTTGAAGTATCAAGCTACCAGACTGACGTTTGAATGGTACCCTTGAAATTCCCAAGTAAAGTTATCTGATGGCTTGTCAAACGACCGGTCATAGTCAGCTTGTGCCGTATCACCCATCCATCGAAAGTTAGTGAAAGTTGGCGCCAATGTTATCTTTCTTTATACAAGTAACGTCGGGTAATTCACGTGGCAGTTCAAAGATCAGAGGCTCACGGTTCAGAAATGGCGAAACTTGACGTAAAAAATCACTTTTTTGCAGGATTACTTTAGGATTAATCTAATATCACTAATGACGCATACGGAGCCATGAACTAAGGCACCCAATCGAAATATTTTAGTTTAATTATGACAGAAAAATCACTTTTTTGCAGGATTACTTTAAGATTAATCTAATATCACTAATGACACATACGGAGCCATGAACTAAGGCACACAATCGAAATATTTTAGTTTAATTATGACATTTGACTGCGATATAGGCTGCTTGCATTCTTGCCGAGTCCATCGACTTCCGGTGGAAGACAGTCTCAGTCATTCGATCTTTCGCAGTAGTTTTGAGGTGACAGGCATAAAGAAGGATAACACCACTAGCTGGGAACACAAATATTAACCTTCCAGCAAAGTGTTTTTTTCCTGTTGAAGGACGCATTGTGTCTCAACTTGTGGGATGGACCTCTTTTATTGCCAAGCCTTAGAAATAGTCAAAGTACGACTTGAGCAGTGGGGAAGGAATAGGCTTTATTTTCACCAGTTGATTGTGTTCACCTAACCCACTGAATGAATAACGGTTGTATATGTTGGCTAGCAAACAACTTGTCAGCAAAGTACAATTGGGGGGATGCTATATCGCTTAAGAGAAAGATTTCATCCTTAATCGATGGTGTATGGGTCAGTCTAAAATGAGCAATGGAAAAGTGTTAAAAAAATAAGGCACAATGGTTCTGGTGTCAGCTCGGCATTCACATTTTGATAAGTTATTCACAAACTTGTCAACGTTGGCTGTATTAGTCAGAGAATTAATCAATGTACGGGCCCAATTACGAAATAGGTCAGGCACTCGGGAACTGAACAACAGGCATTGAAAAGAACAGCAGAATACCGCTTACTTACGGTCATCCATGGTTGGCTGCGTTAGGCTCGGTTCCCTGAGCGCAAGCGCAACTAACTCGTAGTAGTCGTTCAAATGGTCTAACCGTAGGTTCGACAACAGACCAGGTGTGTAATCTAGCCAGCCACGGCTGTCGTCTGTTTCCTGAGTACCGATTGGTCAACATCGTTGATGGAACGTCACGTGATCAGCACACGTGCTATGGAATTACAAGAGTGGAATAACAAACAGTGTTGCCGATAGCGAAAAACAAAGCAGTTCATTTCGGACCAGGAGTGCGTCAGATTACGAATACAAAGCTGCTCCATATTTTGTATGCTGTTCGGAAAAAAACAAATTTTGCGCAGTCGCAACGTAACTCCGCTCCAAATACCTTTTGGCGGTGAGATTTGACAATAGAAAAATGTGCATGAATGACGCCGGGAGTTTTGTAATTTTTGTTGCCTCACTTGTGATACTGATTTTGAAAGGTTTCGTAGTTCGTCGTGAAAGATATCTACCCGGTTCGGCTGACGTAAATATCAACGCAAATACAGGTGGACTGGTATGTTACAATGTTGGAAGCCGAAACACACTTTGATTGTTCGGCTTAAATGTAACCTTCCTGACGGTTGATATATGTATCAGCTGTGAAACCGAACAGGTTTAGTTCGAGATGGATATAGTCTTTGCCAACTATTCGTCGGTATGTGACTTCCTTTGGACGATTGGTGAGTTGGCGTTTTCGCTTTCGGTAACCTGTCTGCTGTCTGTGGTCTCGATTCACAAAGAATGCTTACGACCTGCATGATACAAATAACAATGGTACCGAAAATTCAGTGCTACATACCGCGATTTTTTTAAAAACTCTTCTAAACGGCCCGGTTATTATCTACCTGTAGAAGGAGACGCATTTTGGGGATAGAATTTATGAGTCTGCGAATAAGACCATTTTTTTACCAGCATGGTGTCCGAGACATTGACCATGCCATTGTCATGACGGAAACCTCTAAATCACCTTTAAATCACCTCTAAAAATTTACCGTGATACAGGCAGCAATCTTGCTTAAAGTCGAACGGACGATTTGTAAAACGGAGCCAGGAGATTCTCTTTGAACAGCTGTGCAAGGAAAACTTGGGGTTTCAAATAAAGAGGGTTGCTCACCAAATCATTTGATAGTCAGCCACAGAAGACCGATAGGAGAGGCTAGAATCAGAACCAACCTAGGGGAGGGGCACACATCTACGACCGGGTCCGCCAAAATCTGGGCAGTGTGTTGCGTGGTGGGATCAAGTTTTATTACAGTAGTAAATTTAGGTCAAACGGAGTCAGCCGATTCATAACAATCTAACAATCAATGGATAGCTTAGTGGAAGAATAAGAAAATTCCCGCAATGAGTGGGATCTCGATACGAGAAATCGACATTGGTGGAGCCAGTCAGTCCATGTGACTACGTAATGTGCATTCTGTAACTGAAAGATGACCGGCGCTGTATCCTTTACAAGAGCAAGAGAATCACACTACTGATCTGGTGTTGTGACCGCACGGTTAAGTGTTCAAACTCCTAGCCGGGAGTTCGCGGTTTCGAAACTCCCTACTAAATTTTCATGAGGAGTCAGTCAAGGACAGCAGTAGGTGGGTCCACCCCCAAAAATCAAGTCCATCTGGCGCTTTGTGACAGTTCGCAACTGACAAGCAAACACACAACGCAGCCTATTTATTCAGTGCAGAAGGTTTCCCCAGAAGCACTCAACTAACTGTTAGTTTAATGAACCATGAAGTAATTGTAGCAGAAAACCCGTAAAGACCAAGCGATACTCGGTGTGCACATTCGATAGGGATATCTTTCTCACAGGTACACATGTAGGCTTGAAGTATCCGGAACGAACAAGTGGTACGAAAGAAACAAGCAGTCTAATGCAGCACAGTTGGGACAGTCGCTGGGGTGAATTTTAAATAAAACGTTAGGAATTAGCAGTTCCTAAACCGGTGTATAGAAGCGGGCGTAGTTCCACGATTTGATGTTTGTAAAGTTTTATTATTTTCTTGTTGTATTTATAGTAAAGCATTCATAGATAAACCTCCATTTGAACGTAACTTGACGTGGTCCAACAGATTGCTGGAAACAATCGTATAATATCACCCTAAGCAGTTTTTACGGTTCCAAAGTACACTCATATTTGCAGTACTTCTGTCCATTGTTGATGTCAGATGTGTGGTCAGGAAAACACATGATACACCTAATTCAATTCGAAAGGAGCTTTGCACGAGTACAAGGACAGTACATTTCGAGTCTAACCTGTCTCAGCTTGGCATGTGCTGCGTTTGTCTTGGACCAAAGCATTTCAATCACGGGCCTAAAAATGCAACAGAATCCACGTAACAAAAGTAGTGTCGTCGCCTCACGCGGACTAGAGTAGCTGCTGTAAAACGGAAAAGCCAAAGGAAATGGAGACAGAAGGACAAGTACCAAACTGAGCGAAGAAATGTCATGTTACGTTCTTGCATGGCCTGAAGTATGATGAGGATGTACGGCAAGAATGGTTGCTTATGCGGCTTGTCTCTCATTAGAAATTGGCGCCATCATACTGAGACAGTTCGTTCACTTAACGGACTGTTTGTAGGTCAGGTCCTCGTCCAGAACAAGTTTGCGTTTGGCTCAGCTGTTTGGTAGACGCGTTAGATGGCTTCATGGTCGTTGCATTCGGGATCGACGTAAATACATCGGCCTTGGCTGCTCTGTCGGCGACTTGCGCCGGTCCGCATTCCTATGGTACTCAGGCGTATGTTTGTGCGAGCACCATTCCAAAAACTTGGAATCACATTTTTCACTCGATGTGTTCTTGATAGGAGCACGAACGCCTTCATCAAACTCAAGGTCACAAACTGTAAAAGCGCAATCGTTTTTGGTGATCATCGGTGTTTTCCGAAATGGATCAACTCCTGCTGTTAGACTAGTCGGAGCCCGAGATAGCCCACCGGTTAAGGCGCCAGACCATTAGCAGGATGAAGCGTGTGTCAAAGCCATCCTCATCATCGCAACTGATTGAGAAACCCGACAGTATCTCAGCCTTCATGTCCCCTTCAGATAGCAAAGCAGGTGGTTTCCAAAAGGTTACAGCTGAATGAATGTTTTTGTTGTTAGTGTAAAACTTTCACTAATAAATTTGGGGATTTGGCGCCTGCCGTAAAGTAGCATGGGTAATCGTCAGTCAAACGATTTGTAGAAATAACCTGGCTACCTGGTTTTCCAAAAGTTAATCACAGGTGTAGACAGACAAACGCACAAATGTGGAGGCCAAAAATGAGAGGACTACCTAAGCATTACCGTAATTGTAAAAACGTGCGGACCTGCTACACCGGTCGTCACTAGTTTGTCACTTAAACTAAGTCGTGTGCGTTGGGTCCACGGGAATTTAAAAGATTTATGCGAAGAAAAATGCCTGTGGTTCTGCTGGTCACACTTTTGACAGGTGTTATACTGCCGACTTCACAGTCATTTGAGCTATATTCTCGTGCGCACTGCAATAGTACGCTCCCGGGGCAATGCACACTATTTATAGGGTTGCGTAAAGCTCTAAGACGGTCGATGGGCACTTCCATATTTGGGCTTATTAGTTAGGCGCAATTCCCGAATTTTCATCAAACCTATCTTTTACTTGAACACCAGATTGATTGAGTTTACAAAAGCCTGACATGCGAATGTAGGCACGCGTCCAAGGGCGATGTGTCGTCAGCCACGGCGTTAAACGAAAACCCGACTAATTGTTACCAATCGAGTCGACTTTGCTGTCTACTAGTACAAAAATGCTTATTGAATCTGGTGTAGTACTGTTCAAACGTGATGTCTGTGGAAAATCTGCTTCACCTCTGTATTCGCTGTGGATAGCCAAAAATTGAAATTTGACTGACATTTAATAATACTTTCACAGGCCCTCCACGAGCTTGGCGCTTTTTGGACATAACTACATCAGGTTGTTCATCAGCCGCACACAGATTCATCGGGTGAAAAGTGATTAGGGGCACCCGATGAGGAAAACTAGTGAAATCGCAAGCGATGCTACCGCCTTAAAACAACCTATTCAATCCCAAGCAACGCTAGAGGGAGGGCATTCCGGTTTTTCTAAAGTTATAGGCGTTTTCTGTTCCAGGACGTCACGTTAGATGGCGCTTAGAGATCGAGCTAACGTGAGATACATGAGATTTATATAAATTTAGGGTAAAAAAGATATAATGATCAAGCGAGTTATTCATAATTTGTTGTGTTCTGATCATTGTTTTGTGAGTTTGCGTTTAGGCAGAATAAAACGGAACTCAGTAGCATTATGGCGCGAGCATTTTTTTCAGAGACTTTTCAAACCCTGGAATTCTCCTAATTTCACTGCTTGACTGGTATGTCTCAACGGCGAAATAATTAGCCCGATCCATAGGAAGTGGAATTCCTCGCTCAAATTCGTAGCTCAGTGGAAAATGGCAACCTTTGTATGGTTATCCACCTTCCGGAAAATAGAGGCAGTTAAAACTCTACTTAGACCTATCAAATAATAGAGATTATTGGACATATCAACTAGTTCCTTTGTTGTTTTGTGCTGTTGATACCTGTCGGATCATATTTTTTGAAACATGACCATCTGTTGTTCAACTTGAATGTTAGTTTTTGTGTTTCTGAGATGAAATTACAGTTGAAAACGCTGTCATTATAACGCTCGATTAACTTTAGTCAGCACATGATTGAGTGCCTGCGTTTTTGCCCAAGTCTCTGCCACATACATGATACGCCTAAATTTCCAACTGGTTAGTAGGTGTGCAGGAATTTTAACAAGAGAAGATATCGAATCTCAACAGTCAAGTTTATTGCTGCCTGGAATAGACAGATATGGTTGAATAGGGTTTGAGGTGGGACGGATAGTACGTATGCGAAGGTTATTTGAGAACAACCAGCTGTTGCCAATGGAAACCAATCAAGAGGGATGGCACAACACAATGACTGCAGGAGGCACTCTGGTTCGACAAGAACTTGATCAGTCCAGTCTCATTCGAACTCCCGATGACACTTTGTTGCCCATACACTTACTAAATACTACTGTTTATCTCAATGGAATAAGAAATTATGTCCATGGAACGGATGTTTCGGTGGTTGCGAGAGCATCTTCAAAAGATGCCTGGTGGCGTTTGAGTGAAACCCGAGTGTTCACACTGATGTCTACAAAGATATGATGACCGGTGGTAATGCAAAAGATTTATGGTCTTATGGATAGCTTAGAAGACGTATACGAGGGGGTTAGTGATTCAATCTTGCGCTTTTTGTTTGGCTTGGAAACCACACCACTTGGTACACATGTTGGGTGAAAGGTAGATTGATACAAAGAAACTTCATGAGCCGCAAAGCCAGAGTTGTCCCAAGCATCCGATGAATGGGCACAGAAATCACCGCGTGTCTGCATGGACATCCCAAGTTCAGAAATCTTACTGTTGGATGGTTTGTTTCAACACCGAAAATCGTTTAAGCAGTTATTCATCGCTCTTGAAAATTCCATGAGCTGCGGTTTGACCACTCACTTTAGAAAAAAACATTCAACATTTGATAGGTAACGGTTGTGAATGCACGATAGAGGAGTGTATTCCACTGGGTTTTATAATTCCCCAGAATAAGCTTCTTTTGTGTCGAAGTGTTAACGTATTTTGAAATTACGTGGTCCTTCATCATAATAGGATCCGTTGTTCTTGGGGAAACATTCTTCTTAAGTCTATGGTGAACACCATTTTCATGTTTTTTTGTGACCGAAAGCTATTACTGAGAGAAACCTTTCAAAAACCTTAAAAATGTCGTGTGGGAATAGAAATAAGGCGAAGAGGAAAGGCATTTTCCGCTAATGTCATACTGGTACTCGACCAGTTGCGCACCGATCGCAGCGAGCAATGCAAGAAAATGGTGGTTGGAAATTGGATTGATTTCACACTACTTCAATTAGTGAGTAGTTACAGCGATTACTTATCCTGAGCCAATTGGTAGTCGGCAAGCTGTCCTTCAGGTTGGCAAACGAGTTTCTCCGGTCGACCAGTGTAGCCTGTTTATCTGGCCGCAATGCTAGTACTTGCACAAAAATGGATGGTGCTGTTACATTTCAGCTGTCTCAGCCGTTGACAAGATAGGTAGTCGAAGATGGAATGTTAGAATGGCACACCACATATAACTCGGAAAATTAAATTCAGGTCCATAGTATACTTTGCGTTGACAAGACATCCAGTCCCTGTGTTACCTACCTTCTATTGCTAATCTTTAGCGAACAAAATTAAAAAGTTTTCTCGAGATTAGTTGCCGCAAAGAACATTACATCATCATCATCATCACCATCTTCGATTGCATGAAATCAGTGTTCAACGTTGATGCCTCGATGCCGTACAAACAAGATTTATTTGAAGGCTTTATTGTGAGGAAAAGAATAAACTCGTACAGAGAAGAAACTTTGTGCTAGCTCACTACAATCATTCCGAGGTGCCCACATGTCCAAACATTCATTCAGGCAGTCTCGATACAAGAGCGCCATTGGTATCGATTAGCAGCCAGGCGCGGCGAGAATCACGCAGTTACCATCCTGAAAGGTGAGTCCCACCGAGATCACGCACACTTTTCGTAAACTTTTTCATTTTCTTCTTCCAGGTCAACGTTTCTCGACCTCTCTGATATGGCAGATTTGAACTGAGCAAGAAGAACTGGACTCTCTTCAGCATGCGCAATGCATGGCCCAACCAACGCACATTCCAATGCCGGACACATTCTTCAATAGAAGTTCCCGTTACACAAACAAAAACTCGCCTCTTTAATGCCTCGTCTCGCGTACCCCGACACGAACCCATACGAGCTACGGCACTGTGACAACAATTGTCGAACATCTGAAGATGTCTCAATTCTGCCGCTTGAGTAGGACAAGTCTCACAGCCATTTGACATAGCAACCCCTACTACATTCTGATACACACGTCGTTTGAGATTCAGAGATACAACACTTTGATGCCATAGGTGTCTCAAATTATTAAGCCTAACTCGAGCTTTGCGCATTGACCCCATCCGTCACAGCACAATCAGAATTCATACAACTTCCAGGATACGTACTTGGCATTACCCAAACACGGGAATCGATGGACAAATAACTGTCTCTACTTGTAACATCGTCCTTGAGATGAGAGCAGTAATGTTTGAAGTATGAGTGAAGTGTGGTCAGCATTTCCAAATGCAGTGCTCAAGCTCTAACCTTATTTTGACAACGCAGTTAACAAAAAACATTTATGATGTGTGGTCTACTGTTGAGACAACTTTGTGTCCGTTATTTTAGTTTTTAGTAGTATATTGTGCATCACTGAGAAGTAGAAAAATCCTTTCGGTATTCCGGCGAAATGAACTCATTTTCAGACCGATTTGTTTCATCATGAGGCTCACGTAGAACCCAGTCGAATAGCTTTTTTCTGATATTTTAGGTGATTGGATGTGCTGCACCAGGCTACCTTATGTTTTAGTTGATACTATATACGACATATCGTGATACATGTATACACGTAAGGTTGCTGAAAACTTGTCAAAGAGTTTTCAGCAACTAGAAAGTTAAGGTTAGATGACGTTCTTCTGTGCAAGTCCACGTCCAGACTAAGGCCAACCCCCAATTGCAGCATCTAATTTACGGGTGACAGACAACCTCTGTTGGTGCCTGTGACAGCCTTTGCCTTCATTACTGTAAGGACGGGATCCTCTCAGCTCAATTCTCTATCTCAACCTCCCAAGGTGGCATTCCCATCAAAACAGCCACCACTGGTGCACAATTAACGCCCAAAACCAGACCAACTACACATGTACACCGCCTCGTTTATAAAGCGTGTGCGTGACAACATCCTGGAATTCTCGTGCCTTCTGGATGCGCTATTTGCAGCCGGCATTCGGCGGATATTGGATAGCTGTTGGGTCCAGACTTTCGGCTAATCAGAGTTCACCTTGATGCTGAAACGACAAGCGCGCGAGATAGGCTTCTTGGCCGTAACACCTCCAAACTCATAGCGGGAAAGCCAAATCGGTGCGGGATTCCGCCTAAAAACTACAGGGAATGCAGTATGCTGCAATACTTGGCTGTAGGTTTGTTCTCCAAAGGGTCAAATTCCGGAATGCCGTCCACCAGATTTTTTTGAAAAGTTCGAAATCTGGGTTGCGTTGCGGACTCACTTTCATACGCTTGATTGGTTTGCCGCTGGTTTGCTCTTGTATCAGAGGATCTGGTCATTTGTACTGAATATTCCATTTGATTAGCTGAATGGACAATATACAATTTCTAGCCGTTCCTTTTTTCGATACGATTAGCCAATTATTTGTTGTTCTGTGGTTTAGCTTCCCACGCGATTCAGGGACCAGCCATTGGTTGTGTGGGGACCGATATGCTGCGTCAGTATCCATGTGTTTCTAAATGGTTCCTTGTCCGTGTGGCATGCTTCGACAAGCTCACTCTCCCTTTCAGTTCTCACCTAAGAAGTTATTTGAAGGTAATCGCCATTTATCTGTAGTCTTTCGCCGCCTCTGGGATGAGACAAAGGTGAAACAGTATTATTTCTACTGCTAGCAGGATTGTAAAATTGCATTGCGGCTGACAGTTCCTTTCGGACCGATCAACTTAGTTTTAGTTCCGGTCGTTATCTTGATTATTTTTTGGATGAGGTCTCCTGTTTTTCCAGTTTTGAGGACACTTCCTTCAGATTGTTTACGGGTTTGACGAGGACCTTCCTCTAACTTTTCCGAAGATGTCTTTTAGAGTCCGATGATGTGTTTAACCCACGGAAGCGCCATCCTTATGTGTCCTGGCCGCACAATTCAAAGTACCTCATGCTGATTCCATTGGAGTCTCCAAAGGAAACTTTGGCTAGTCATTCTTTCGGGCTACCCGGTTAAGTTATCATTCTTCTTGCGGCTTCGACTCTGATGTATTGCAGTGAGTCTCGAAAGTAAGTCCCTCAGTGATGGTTTAAACAGCTGATGAAGTGATTCAGAGTGAGGTTCGTGTGAGTTCCTTTCCCGTTTACTTCGGATGTGGTCGCCGTTTGTAGTTTTGGTGACGAATACGTCAAGAAACATCATATTCTTTTATCGGTTCGTATTCAAGATGGGGTCCTGGAATACACTGATCAGCAACTGGTTCATCGTACTTCGTGTTTTTCCTGGTAGTACACTATCACCTTGTTGCACCAGACACATTGAAGACAGGACATGCAGCTCGGCTCCAAGTGGAAGTCTAGCTTGCATTTGTGGTCGTTTGGACCATGCTTGCGCTTAATTTAGGGCTACCGTTAAATTGTTGATGTCTTTAGCCACGTCTGCTTTAGGTGGTTTTCCACAAACATAATGAAACACGAAACCCTATTAGTCAGCTGTTTCCGATTGTTAGAAACCCTTTTCAACGCAGCTTCACATCCCCTATGTTGTTTACTAGGCGGCGGGTGGTTGCAGTTTCCATGAATAAGGTGTATACATTTGAAGAGGTTATTCACGGTTTACATTTTCCTTGCTACCTCGCTCACCGTGAAATACAAAAGTATTCTGATCTCATTTCCGTCGATCAAATGCACTAGTGAATCTCGATGCTGTTTGCTTTTTAAAGGACGCCAGATGACATTGTGCATCCTGGGTTCTCTGATCACGTTGTGCGATTAAGTCTTTCCGTGGTATGAAGGCAGAGCACAAAAGAGTGAACCAGAATGTAGAAAACTTGCCGCTACAAGTTCTCTTGGCCCTGTCACGTGCCAAGTTGGAAAAAGCCAAATCTCGCCGTCAGATTCCACAAGCTGTTGTAGTTCCCCATGAGACTGCTAGTACAGCACCCAGCTATCCTAAATGAAATGACGTTTGACTACTATAGGTGGATTTCAATAGTTGTGAAGAAATAGGCGACTTGACAATACTGTGGAACACCTAAAATCGACACTCAGGCCCTACCGTTAGAAAGAACATGATGAGAATGCCTTTTGTTCGAAAAACGACGAGGCTCTCCTAAAATGGTGTTGTAAACTAGTTTGCAGCAAATCCCAGCTATTAAATAGCCCAGCGCGGATCAGTAAACTCTACATCCGTTAACTATTTATAAATGTTTCTCCTATTGATCTGCGGCTACGAATGAACAGACAGAATCATGTTCTTTAGGATGGACACTGAAAACAAGTCGATTCCGGCACGTGGTCAGAGGAACTGGATTATATGGGAAAGTTTGCACTGTCGAGAAGAGGCGAGTTGAGCAGCTCATCAAATGAAGTAAAGTAATATATAATTATTCTTCAACTGAATACGCTCCGCAGTTGGCGCGGCTTTCGAGATATCGTAGTATATTTTTCTGAAGGTTGCTTAATACCTTTGGATAGCTCACGACCGCTTTAACCTTGTCCTCGTGTTCGTCAGATTGGCGCAGTCCCCGAGTTTCTCCCAACCATGTGTTTTACTAGGTCTAGAATGCTACAAAAGTCAGCAAATACGCTCATTTACACACTACTCTGGCTTTAACGGGAGAATTAGTTGGACCTGTTGATTATGGTATTGTTCAATGAATGTGCTGCACAAAGGTAAATTCTTTTTCGGATGGCACAATAGTCGGGACAAAAAACCGACCACAAATTTGCTGAAACTATCTGACGGCGCTCGATCGCTTCCGCCTTTCATAAACGAAGATCAAATGGGACTTACTCGGTGTTCAGTAAACATTAACTTAAGATGCAAAAAGGTATATTTTGTCCATGGCTTACGATTTAGCCGACGGAACCTCTGAAAAAAACCCTTAGGAATTCGCAACTGGTCGTGGGCTGTCGAAGATGGTTTCAGAAATCGCGTGGGTAGCGATCCATAGGAAAACAGATACCGCTTTGTTGTGTGATAGACAAAATACAGAAATGAGCGCCTAGTAAATAGTTTTATCTTTGAACGTTGACGTTCCACTTGAAGATGCGAAACAGCAGACATTCGGAGAATGTGCTTCCTATTTTTGTCACCACATGTCCAGGTCTAGTCAGTACTACAGTCGATGTGGTATGTTTTGTTGTGCGATTCAGCGGAGACACAGACCAGGGGAACTATACGCTTGACAGTTTATCTTACCAGCTACGCTGCGAAATCGAAAAAGGAAACAATGCATGTGCACCGTTTCAAATGGCAGGTGAACAAGTCCTGCATTATGTTGAATATGGAATAATATTTTCGCACGGATCGCTCCGAAGATAAATCTGGCGTTTGATATTACTTTGTTTAGATTTATGTGCTTGGTAAAATGCGAGGAATTATTCCACAAATTGATTTTGTCAAATAAAGTAATCGGCAACTTTGGATGTTCAATTGACCACCCGCAAGGATGGTATACGTTATCACCGTCATCAGACGATTACCGTTAGAAGTGATACGCTTGGGAAAATTTCTGGTATCTTGACATAGCAGTGATCTACATACATACATGCTTTACTAAAATCTCACACAAATCTTGACTGGTGTGTTAAAATGCTCGATTGTCCATTCAAAACATGTTTTTGGTGTACTCAAATCACCACTGTTTGAAAACTGTTACCTCGGAAGAAGGATTGTTTTGAAAAGGGGTGTAAAGTATGACGGTGAAACCTTCACATGCATTCGCACTTACTAGTCGTCCCGTCAACGGCATTGATCTGTGTAGTATGTACGCTACGGAAGCACCAGGGAACAGTGATTCTCCAAAGGTAGGTGTTCACGACAATTTCTGTGGATGGAAAACAGAAACCAAACCCATGAGCCGAAGCCCAGTAAGCAAGGTCGTACATCACCAATACTTGCATATAAATCAATCAAACTGACAGACACCGTATACTACAGATGATAAAAAACGAAAATCGTGATGAAGATTGAAGAATTCGATCTGGAGACAAATGGCAAGATTTGTTTCAAGAATATGGTTCAAATTGAAACTGAGTAGACTCACTGGTGTCGATGTTGTAGGGAAGTCAGTTGTGATGGGGAGATATCGCCAGTGCATAAGACCAAACGAAGACCGTGAAGGAAATTGAACTTGTAGAAGGGGAAACACGAAATTACGATAGTAGACCAGGTTGGTTAACTCCGAACGATAGGTTCGGCGGCTTAGAACGAGGTGGTTGGTGCCAGGTGAAAGATTTGTTTGTAGTTGAGATTACAGGCTCAAGTGCGCGAGAGGTTGCGGTCGAGATTCTGAAGAAAATAGTTGCGGGTGTGTCATCAGACTGGGTATGGCAGTGCCATACCATCATTGCACTGATATACTTTGGTTGCTGGACAGCCCCGTAACAAATGTCAGGGCTGCCGCAATCGGACAGGGGCTACGCATTTCCATGGCATCTGGGTCTGGATTAGACGACAAGTTGATACGGATAGAGTCAGGCTGATGCAGAACCACGGAAAATTTCCAATCAGTAGGAGGTCCATGTGTATGTAGACCGGGAACAAGCCATATTGAGTAAATAACGATTGCATGGGGCGTTTGCACAACTACAGCCTAAGTTTGAAGCTTGGGAAGAGGGGGATTGAGGAAGGAATAGGACGAGCGCAGTAACATCAGACCCTGTGCACTACGGCTAAGCGACGACGAAGCCTTGGTGTGAACCGCCGTGCCAAGTGGAGGCGCACTACAGTGCTATGTGTATATGTAAATTAGTGGACTGTGGACCCAAACAAATATTTCATTCATTGCGCATCTTTAGGCATACTATTTGATATGCATGCACTGCACGTGGTCAGAGGAAGCAGAATGGTTCTGAATAATGAGGAACCAAGTCTTCGGTTTGGCTAAGGTTAGTTGAATCTGGTCAAATCAAAGCACAAGTCATTAAATAGAACTGATAGAGTTATTCAGGGATGGAACCAGGCTTGACTGACTAGGAACAAGTTGACTGGGCACAGAGACTTAAGGTCGGAGGTAAGGAAATACAACGAGATCAGTGGAGACGGGCATAAAAGCAATTACGATGGCAGACGTTAGACACTGTCTGCAAACTACACTTCAAAGAGCAGGTGCAGATGTAGCCCCAGGAGGTGGACGTCTGCATAACAGATAGCTAAGATGGTGATTCATGGACAAGAACACTTGGGAGGATAGTTGTCTCACTTGTGGGTTAAAGCTAGGGGGTTTAAGATGGTGAATGTACACGCTGGGACCAATTTACAAGATAGTTACGGTGAGAGCCCAAATTAGAAGGGCTTAGGGCCTTTTTAAAAGAAAGTGTCCAATGAAAGCTGTGGGTTGAAAAAATGCTCGGCTCTCTCAGTAGAAATATAAGAATCAAGAGTCTTTCGAAAGCCCACAAGAGGTGATATAATACGGATATGGGTGATGAGGTTGTTCCGTAGTTTGGAATACAGCAAAGATAAAAGTCTTGTCTGAAGACAGTTCGGCAGGTCGACAATGGGAGCAGAAATTCAGAGGTGCGGATATTTTAAAGGGGACCGGAAGAAAATTCGGGACGGCAGTCAGCTACGTAAGCCCGTCGGTAGATTAGGCGGTGCAGAAGGCCCAGGTTCAACCTATGGCGCCTCCACCATAAATGCCCCGGCCCTTGTGACAAACAGGGAAGGCGATGTGGCAGTGTGGATGACGCCGGAAAAAAGGACTTAGTGAACGAGCGATGCACATTTTCCACAGCAATCCGACATGTCTGCGAATACTGTGAGGCTAATTCAGGTCTGAATTCAAGAATGTGTCTTACAACCTGCTTAAAGTTGGCGATTAAACATGGTTTGTTATGGAAGGGCCGGTGAGTGAAGGCGCGGAGCTTGCGGGCATTAGCCACTCTGTACCATGCATGTTGGGAAAAGATGAACGCACAGGAATACCTGAGACCTAGGTTTCTCACTTCGGAAAGAGTAAGAATCGAGCGTTCAATAAGAATAAGCATCCAAGAGGGAATATGGAATTGATGTGAGAGGGTTTTGCATTTTGGAACAGTGAAAGAAAGACAGGAGTTAGAGGACCACAGTGATAAAAAATTCAGATCTGACTAAATGTTAGCAAGAGTGGAAGCAGAGTCGCTGGTCTTAATCATCTTAATATCATCTTAATATCATCGGCGAGCAGAAAAGGGTATCCATGCGTGCTCGAATCGGTGACATCATCATTGTATAGTAAGAAAAGTAGGGGGCCAACTACACAACCCTGAATAACTCCACTGGTGATGGGAAGGGGTGATGAGGAAAGATCCTCGATCCTAGTGACCCGAGTTCTCCCAGTGAGGTAAGAAGCGAACCATCGCAGTAGCGGGCCACCAATCCTTGCATATCGTAATTTTTTGTGGAGTGCATCGTAGGGGAATTTGTCAAACGCCATGTGGGAATGAAGATATATGAGAAAAATACTCAGCCTGGCATCGTAGGCTGACGAAATATGATAAAGGAAACCAACCTGGCATGTGTTAGTTGACCACCGTGCGATGAACCCATACTGCCGATCGTTAAGGGTCTTGGTGGTGAGCAGGTAAGCCATGATGGGAACTTTGATAAGGAGCTCCAGGGTACAAGAGAACAGCAGGTATGGTGGATACTACGATAGCTTGCTGGAGCATTTCGTGGACCAGACGTATAATGTGGTACAATGGTGGAGTGCATCCGCTGACTTGTAACTGTGCCAGCGATAGGGAGGATATTGAAGAGATAAAGGATAAGGGGGAGGGGAGTCCGGGCCACCAACCTTCAGGATGAGCAAAGGGATACCGTCAGTGCTCTGGAAATTGGAGTCTCTAAGGCGGGCGAATGAGGTTGTTCAGTAAGACAAAGCAACTGAGAGTTTGCAGAGGGTGGGGCTTGTGTCGTCAACACATGTGGTCACTTCGGTGCCAGGTGGGGAGCAATAAGTAGGTAGGGTCGATGCGGAGGGAACATAGCCGCTGGCGAAGTAAGAGTTTAGAGCTTTCACGGTATCAGCAAAGTCAGAAAGAGGTTGCCCGTCAGCGGCCAAAATATTTGCAATTATAGATTAATTTGGGAAGCAGCGCCTGCGAAAGAGGTGCCCAGGCATCTTGAATTGAAGTGAATGGGCTACGGCGGTAGATTTTCCGTGCTTTTCGAGAGCTAGTTTGACAGTGGTAATCCCAGTCATGAGTTTGTGAATGGGAAAAAGGAGTGAGAGATCATGAGACGTACGGAAGAGCCTACGATACTTCATAAGTTTATGACCCAGAGCAGATAATCCTCCGGCTAATCGACAACCAGAAACATAGGAAGCTCTCGTGGAAGCTACTAGACATGGTGATGACAGTACATTGCCGGAAAAAACATTGGCCACGCTTTGCGTGCGACGAGAGAG
Source organism: Clonorchis sinensis (assembly GCA_003604175.2). Lineage (NCBI taxonomy): Eukaryota > Metazoa > Platyhelminthes > Trematoda > Opisthorchiida > Opisthorchiidae > Clonorchis > Clonorchis sinensis. Next base: position 20,326,816 of record CM030371.1, on the reverse strand, counting down.
AAAGTACTCGTCCCAGATTTTGTTGCGGAACGAGACTGCAATGGCTTCGAGAATGCCAGGGGAAAGGATGAAGGAGCTTAAGGGGAGACTGGTAGGAGAAGGTTGAATACTCGTCCAGCTGCAAGTGAAAATACGATGGTCGCTGTCAGAAGACTTCAGGCCAAGTGCAGCCGTCGGACACAGATAACCGTTGACAAGGGCAATGCCTAGGGTGTGGGGACTGCGTGTTGGTTGCCTTACAAGCTGGGACCATCAAGTTGAGCAAGCAGAGGCGAAAATCGCAAAGAGGATTTTCGTTGAGATCAGAAAATCTCAGGATTGATGAGATCACCAATGATTAATTTGTTTGGGTGAGCTAGAGCTTGGGTATGGGAAAGTGGCGTGGATAATTGGTTAATCGAGCTAGCTGAGTGTGGAGGGCGTGTATAAACATCCGAGGATGAACTGTGGGTTAGCCTGACAGGCAGAAAGTCAAACAGAGTCTGGAGGGTCCGGCAGCAGTGGATCGTCAATGGGGGAGACTTTCATTTCACTTCTGCAGTATGTGAGGCAGCCACCACCACGGCAGTGGGAACGATCATAACGGGAAATAGTGTATCCCGGAAAGAAGATAATGACATCAGGCGTGCTAGGAGAAAGCCACGTCTTCCTGATACATACAAAGGTTGGACAAGCTATAGTGGAGACAGCTTGGATGTAGTGCAATTTAGGTAGGGGAGAATGGGTCTTGATCAGAAGGACAGAAATATTACTGGCGCGATCAGAGGATGTGGGTAGGGTGGCTAGTCCAAAGTTGATAATCCTGGGAGGTTAGTATGGAATGGACTAGAGACGGAGATCAGGAGTTCTTGAATTGGTGGGTGAGGTGAAACCAGCTAAAGATGTGTGAGAATAAGAAGCTGGGACGTACTGTGATTGGTACGGCGATAGCCTTCGCGTTGATCCATGGACAGGGAGTTACAGGCTGGGTCGAGTAATCGTTTGTAACAGTGCTATCAACAGCATCAGAGGATATACCATATGTGACAGTCGAACTAAAGCAGCGGGATTTAGGTCACGTACGATGAATGGGCGTGTGAAGTGCTTAAGGAGGAGGAGGTGAGAGGATATGACAGGGACACTAGAAGGGCAAGAGGATCTGTCTTATATTGCCTTCAGCACCGAGTCGTAGGAGGCGGAGAGTACGGGCAGTCAAAATGGGCTGATTGGGGGAGATAGTATAAGAGGGTTATAGTAAGGGATGCGAGATAAGGGGTGAAGACGGGGTGCAGCGTGGGATTTAGTAATCCCTGAGAGGAGTGAGCTCCGTTGGGAATGAACGGGAGTCCACTGCGTTGGTTGTAGCGAAGTGGGCTTTGAAGTGAGAAGACGAGATATAGGTCGTAGATTTGGATCTATACGTGGCTTTGGAAGCGGAGGGGGCTGTGTTGGAGTAGATATTTGCCGAAAAGGGACCCCAGGCAAATAATACGAGGGTTGCTTGGTGGCGGAGCTTGATAGGGTCTGAGATAAGCTAAAGGCGTTTGTAGACCTGGGACACTGCCAAGGACCGGGCTTGCATGGTGTGTGGGCCACAGGTGTAATAATGTACCACACGTGTTATGGTCAGTTTCGTAGACGAAGGGCGAACAACAGGACCACGGGGGCTGAGCGTCGGGTAAGGCGTTACGATACGAAGCTTTAACAGCGGGTGTTTCAGCCCGAGGAAGCGCTTTGGTGGAGAGAAGCGGAGTGTCATTAGGTCATGGGGTCTGGAGCAGGAGACTGTGCTTTCACATACAATTGCAGCGCCAGTTGAGGGTTGGTGAGATACCGCGTTTGTCCTATCAGCAGTGAATATTTTTGGCGCGGTTGAGGTTAGAGGCTGCATAGGTGGATGTCCAAGAGTAGAATTAAGGGGCTCGTCGTCGTGAGCGGGAGATGCGGGGCATGCGGTTGTCAAGCAGGGTTGTGTATCACCAGGGCACAATTCAGCATCACAGTCTAACAAACTTAGATGAGAAGAGATTATAGCAAAATGAAGACCAGAGAGGGGATGAGTGCTGCAGCATTGAGCTTTAGGGGATAACATTCAGCTCCAGGATTTGGAGGAGCAGCTGTATATCGGACCGGCCTAGAACAAGCGACACTGATGCCCGGGACGGGCGCGTGCCCAACGGGACTAGTGGGGATTGTAGAAGTGGCCGGAACATTTGGCAGATCCAGTAAGCAGTTGTTTGAATCGGGAGTATTCCGGCAGCTGTGTGCACATTTGTCATCAGTGATATGACTTACACAGCTTTCCAAGGGGTTGGTTGCGTGGGATGTTTGCGGTTGAATCACACCGGGAGTATCTACTGGTATAGGTTGTTGATGGGAAGACGGATCCGTTTGACAGTTATCAGTAGTCGCCTCTGGAAGTTTGGAGAGTGAATTCCTTGTGAGCTGTCTTTGTAGTCGAGTGCGGGCAGCCTTGACATTTACGGTCTGAAATGTTTGCGTGTAGGACAGAAACGCCTGGGATGTTCACAGGCTCGATGCATGGTTTGCACCTCTGAATTGCATTAGCATTGGGCAACGCAGGTAAGGTTTCGACCATCGCAGCCGTTGAGCTGGGCAGACTGTATCATGCATGCTGCATGCTGTCACGATGGCGGCCTTGTGCGTTCCACCGGGAGAGGGTGTTGAATATTGATATCAGTTTACGGCATTCCACACGCCGACTGATCTCGGGGGCGAGTAAGTCAATAAGGCCTGACGCATCTGCAGGATCTGATGGGGAGTTTGCTAGTAGTATTTACCAGCTTATGCGCATTTGGATTCGCCATGAGCCTCCAGGCTGACTGAACTTTGAAACCGTAATAGCTAGCACAAGCACACTCGGACAACATTGCCAGGCTTGTGAATTACCCGTGTTCTAGGATAAGCCGATGAACCCACTCTCAGATTCGAGCCTTGGAATACTAGCACAACAGGCAGCCGATGGCTTGAGTATACGCATTAGTTCAACGGTAAGCTCGATTCACTTTTGCGCACCACACTTCAAGTAAGAGATCAACGGCGGTTGCGGAGCAGATTCTAATCGAATCTAGTCGACATGCAAGCCAAGCTCCTGAACGGACACCATATACAAAATAAGTAATATTTCATACATTCTGCCTACGTTTGAACATTATTTCAACTCAGTTCAGTAAATATTGTGATTAGTTACCCACGGCAGTAAATGCGCACGCACATCTTGCATGGAAGCTTTAGGGTATCACGTTTGTAGCCAGGTTTTCTCTAGCAAACAAATTTTGAAGAACCGTCATTTATTGTCACACGGTCAACATGTGTTGATCCGTAAAGTGCTGTACAGTGTACCTAATATCAGCGTCTCTCTATGAATACCTGGCATTCTGAAACAAGTTTTGTCTTTAAATGCTTCCTGCGCTGCTCCTAGTGACCAGGTGCAAACTTATATTCTACACAACGGTGATATAAACAAAAACATGTTAACAAAGGGAAGCCAAGAGCACCATCTATGCAATCTACGTTCACAAAACCACTATATGCTTCGCAAACAAAAGAATAGAATTCGCGAATGATGAAGACACTCTGCACATGTTTGTGAACGTGAATTGGTTTGTTATGAATCTGCTCAAAGCTTCCGTCAGATTATTCATTTTCAACGTAAATCAGCGACTACGTTTGATGCAACGACATGATTGCCCGAGCCTCAGCCCCATGCCGGATCAAATGAGCAGTTAAGTTGGCTGTCTAAAATTGCTCTGTAGCAATTTGCGTGCGGGTTATTCGACCTCAGTTGGGTGCAAATTGAATGCGCTTGTGCCACACAAGCAGGTTCCTCATGAATGGATTTCATGCTTTAGAATTTTTACACAGTGCTTGATATATCGTTCAGTCTTCCGGTGACCAGAGTAATTGTTCTCCTGCGATGCAATCCGTAAATCATTCTGAAATGCTGGTAACCTCTTGGCTAGATACAGTGCACGATGTCCGTTTAACTAGCCACGGAACCATGGTGATTCTGTATCTAAAATCAGTGGTTTCCTGCGCCGCTCGGAGTCCACGAAAGCTGTAGGAAAGCCGTCGGAGCTACATTTGTCGACTCTACCCACAAGAGCTTAAATGTCTTCGTGCACAGCTTATCTGGTTGGTTTGTGATCTATCAAAAAGTCAACGCTTTTTTCATTTGCGTAATAGAATTACGACTGGATTGAACATAGAACCAATACGCTCCTTGCTGATGATCTCGGGCAATTAAGGGGTCAAGATCTAGATGATTTATAACATTCTTTCAACGTATGATAGTGATTTTTGGGGGTGACAATTTGTGTCAGTGGCTGTATTTTGTTTCACTAATGGAACATTAACTGCTGACATAATTGACCCAGTAATGAACCAATATGTGCGCTTACTATGTTGCAGGTGATTTCTGGTGCAGTGATCCAGAACTGTGTATAGGAGGGCGAATATATGAATTAGACCAATTGAAGTTGTTGATTTAAAATGACAAATTGTAGGCTTACGAACAGCGCGAACAGTTGGGAGAACCCTTGTTGAGGAAGTGCAATATAAAAACCCATCAACAATAGGATTCTGAAATTTTGTTTGCCAAATTCTCGGACACAGCAAACACACAGCTCGGGTTGGAGGCATCTAACAGCAAAACGAGCTGTTACCCTTATATCTCTGTAAGAGTCATTAATGTGGCCAGTTGTGGTCATTTTGATGCATATGCTATTTCTCCAGAGCGTGATAATACATCTTGTATCGTTTTCAGGGTAATTACGTTTTAGTGGAATAACAACTAATACGATGCTCGTGCTGAGAAAACCAAGGTAAGGCACACACCAATTAACGTATGCTCTAGTCAAGTGAGTGCTGAATGCTCCTGAGGCAGATTTACTTTTGAAAGTACTTTAATATGATAGGACGTCTTATCGGATTTTACTCTTTCCAGTGATATGCTGTGATGGAGACACTTGAGCACAATAAATGTTGTATCCAAATAAACACGTAAACGGGAATTTGGCGAACTTGGTGGTTTTGTGAATCAATTTATTTTGGATTGTCGACAACAATAACTTTTGGAAGCCACTTGCCTGCAATAGTGCTCCGGTTTTTTCCCATTTCGCGGAAGATCCAGTGAATGAACCAAGACTGTATATCGGTGGACAACTAACCCTATATTCATAGTCACAGAGTCTGTCTTGCCTGTGAACTTGAGAGCGGTTCAGTTGTCCTGTCTGCCTTTCGTGGATTTACCGCTTATATATGTACGCGTAACCCTCAGTTTTAAGCAGGATGATTGCAACTTCGCTCTTTACTTTCTAGTGCAAAACCATACACTTCTCGCAAAACACCATATTATTCTAGTCCTCAGTTGGTCTAAACGAAAGCAAATGCCCTTTTACTCAGATTCTGATTCTGCAGAAGTGGATGGTCTGTTGCGTCTCCAATTCTGTCAGACGCATGAGTTGCTTTTGAATAATCTGGTAGAAATGTCCATTGTGGGTTCAAAGCTCAGGATGCGAAAAACTTCTTTCTCTTTAATTGAGCAGATTGTGAATAATCAGTAGTCTGTCATGAGAGTTACTAATAAGCAAAAATTGGTCTTCTTCCAGATTCACATTCATTTATATAACAAAAAGTAGTAGTTTATTATTTAGATTTAACTAGGACGAACTGAAAACTCCCCCCTAATCCTAAGCAAGGTGTTGGAGTTGAAATGAGAATCCTTTGTTCAAATACCGCAAAATTTCGCGCTAGTCCGTTCACGCGGACCGTGTTGACGTTTAGGTATATTTGTACTTTAACAGTCAGTTTATTACGACTTGCAAAGGATTTTTTAATAGAGGGCGGAAATATTCTGTAGTCTAAATTTACGTAGGATGTAGTAGAATCTAAATTTACCTAGGATGTAGTAGAGGTTATTTTAGGAGACCATGTCACCTAAAGTGTCTATATCCTGGAGGAACGGTACATTGGCGAATAACACACATACATCAGAATTACATAACATTGATGAACCCAGCGATGCGGGATCAAGATATTTCGCCGATTCGGAGGCACCAGTTAGTAGTGGGGAAGTAAAATTCGCCGTACTGTGTCGAACGGTTAACACGATCCAAACGGTATTTCTCAAAATAAACGTTGATGATCTATCCCTAACTAATGCAGCGCTATTCAAATTAATTCTGCCCAAACTTTGTACACAGGAATGATCTAAACAATCGACTTGATTGTCCTGTCGTAACGTGCTGAAATCAGCGAGGCGTTGTTGTTGGTTTTGTGTTATGTGAATAGAAAACTGAACATGTCATGCAGAACACAGATTTTCACTAACATGTTGATCACGTTAAACTACCAATCCATTCGCAAAGCGGTATCGGGAATCAGGCTCCTACAGTTCCTTGAGTGCGAGAAATACTCCAGAATTTGATTGACACAACCTTAACTTGAGTACATTCGCACATTCCGAAAATACAGCTGATTTACGGATATCAAAATTATTTAGCATACTATTCAATTGCGCAATGCGTAATATTGATAAAAGGCACGAACATGATGAGCTATTAGTAAAAGCACATCTGCCGATATCGTTTAAAGCCATTCTGAATTTCGAGCAATGGAGTGCAAGCAAACGTGGAAACCGATGTATGCCGATCAGCTGATCACGTGAGTATATGCACTAATTAAACAGACAATCTGGTTTTGATATAATGCGCCGTTTTCCAACTAGTTGGTCAACAACAGATCAAGTGCAGATGCCCATGGATTAGCGAGACGCATTCAAACTACTACAATGTCGTACGTGAATACGTTAAATTCCCGCATGGATTTGCTGTTTATTTCGCCAATGATCCTTGTAATTATAACATATCGATAATTTCGTATCAAGCTCTTGTGGTTGCATGCGTGCTAGCACCATATGCGACTGAAACCTCACACGCCTGAATGTGAGTTTTCTATAGCGCATGAGTGAGTACATGCGATGTCTACCTTCAGAGTTGTTCAAACTCGTAGGTTACCACAGTGTGGCGACCACAGACAGTTTGCTTGATTTTAGTTTGCAATGCAAAATATGCATTGCGTGTGTAAACTCCCCAAATGGATATCTACCCAAGTTTCTTTGCGCGCATGTACCGAGCACCTGGTTTGAATTCTCATTTGCATATCCACCCATCCAGCTGGAAAAATCCATAGGTCCTGGATATTTAGCAGTACTGTCATTCGCACACACTGAATGATTTTTTACAAGGTCAAATCATCACCACTAGTGCGCTCGGTCAAATGAAGATAAACGAATAACAGAAAATACCTATGACTTGACGTTTTCAAGCAGCGAACTGTTTCACGTCTCCAGTCAGAAGTGTTTGCCTAAACTACAGGGAAAATCACTGACAGTGATATTTGTTACATGACTGCGTCGTTGGCGTTCTCCATGCTCTGAGACGCACAGGCTCTAGCGCCGCTGAGGTGCCTAATATATGTGTGTTGTACCATTTGTGTACTTTTCAATTCCCGGGAATTTTCCCGCGAATTAACATTTGCGGTTCCTCCCAACTAGAATCTGATCCTCTCAATGGATGAACACGGATATTTATACTCACGTATAACATTAAAAAATTAGTTCCACAATGCCATGATATTCTCAAAACATGAAGCTTCCATGTCGTGGGTGCAGATGGTTTCAGTCAGTTCCCTACGCGTCAAGTTCGAATTTCGCCGTCCGACACTGTGTATGTTCCTGGGTGTTTCTGGGAGTGGTTTGCATTTGTGCACCATGAGCGAAGTCTGAAAACATAATAGTTCACATTTCGTCCAATATCAAAAGCTCGATTCACATTTTCGCACCACGTTTCAAGTAAGAGACCAGCGGCGGTTGGGAGCAGATCCTCATCCAATGTAGTCGACATGCGAGTCAAGCATCTGAACTGACACCATATTCAAACTGAGTACTACTTCATATATTCTGCCTACGTCGGTAAATTATTCCACCTCACTTCAGTGAATATTGTGGTTCATTACGCACAAAGCTCGATTCACATTTTCGCACCACGTTTCAAGTAAGAGACCAGCGGCGGTTGGGAGCAGATCCTCATCCAATGTAGTCGACATGCGAGTCAAGCATCTGAACTGACACCATATTCAAACTGAGTACTACTTCATATATTCTGCCTACGTCGGTAAATTATTCCAGTTCACTTCAGTGAATATTGTGGTTCATTACGCACGTCAATAAATAGGGACGGAAATCTTGCACGAGTGCTTTAGTTAAGTGCGTTTTCTGCAGGCTTTATTTACCAACTAAGTGTGGAAAATTCACCGTTTCTTCTCACTCGGTGAACATGTATACAGTGTGTTGTACAGTGCACGATGTACATTTAGCTAGCTGTCTTTCATTTCGATTCACAGTTATACGTTGAGGGCAGTTCACTTTTTAGGAAAACGTTGTTGGACCATGATATTATGCGAGAAAAAGACAGGAAGTTTTCAGACATCTAAATCACCAACAGTATAATTCAACTTCGATAAAAAACTAGGAACTAGGAATTCCAGCTGACACCTCCCCGATTAGACTGAGGGTTGTGGCTACTACATTACAAAATATCGTAAGGTGATTTCACGCAAGACTGTTTGTTGTTCACTAGAGATCATGCTATCAAATCATCGAACGGGCGGTGATAATTTCGGTTCTGGAAGCATCACTGTGCAAACGAGCTCAGGTCTGTTTATTATTCTTGATCGCGCAATCTCCGGTGCCTCAAAATCTGGGAAATTTTCCCACTTCTCAATTTTTGCCAGATTTTAGAATAGCTTCACTTCGTTGGACTTTAGTTTGCCAAGCGATTAGGAACCATTCACTTCCCGCAAAACATTACCATACCCCAGTCCTTAATGGGTATAACCGAGTGCGAATGCCTATCGATTCAGATTCTGCTCTTGCAAACTTACTGCCACTTTAAATGAACGTACTTGTGTTGATAATCTTGTCCCAAGTGGGTCACGGGCGGATAGTTTGTTGTGTCTCTAATTGTGTCAAACCGTGTGCCGATTTTCTTAAAATATATCCCTTTTATTTAAACAGTTCAAACGCTGGCGAATATGCATTCCCTTTCTATCTGGGGAAGAGTGTTCCGTAGACGAATCGTTCGAACTTCTATCTACTAATTTTCGGGAGTCCATAGCAGCAGTGGCAGAATAAAATGAATCATTTAGACACACCGGAGGACAATAGACGTTGATGAAATACGATATATATCCCTAATAGAAGACATAAAGATCAAAGCAGACAGCACTATCCAGTGAGCGTGGTTCGTGATTGAAAGTTGAGATAACTGCTCACCTGACCATATCAGCTGCGCAGAATCAGGAAACCCAAAACTTGGAAGTTAGAATTTCTGCCTCGTTGCTACAATGCGGAAGCGTCTAAAACATTAATTTCCTCGCTTGGCCAAATTTCAAATCCGGCATAACCTCATCACTGACCACAGAAGAAGATTTTGATGTTTTTATGGAATTGAAACAACGTGATTGTAAGGAAACGTGCTTTCTTTTCTCTGCCAGCAAAGCATCATAACAGTACACCGTGTGTGCCAAACCTGAAACATAGGCAATACAGTGCAGCCAACTTTCATGCGAGATTTAATCATGCAGAGGACTGAACAGTTTTCTATTCGGTGCGAACACGTTTTCATTCTACATTCATTAGGACTCTAGATGGCGTACGGAAACGAATGATACGTTAGACGGTTTTGCAGTGAGAACGCTGCGCTCACCGCCTTACATTATATGAACAGTATTTAAGGAGTGATGTGCAACGCTGTGTTGCATTGATGGTGTCATTTGTCTTCGAAGCTGAATGAATTAGGTTGCGCACGGAGCGCCTCCTAGGTACAAAACGTTTACAGCTTATCATACAAGTCAGGTTACTCCTTGCTACATAAGTGTCAATACACTCGGCAATATTTGTCACGCTAATGTGCGTGGGACCGTACACTGCTGTAGTGTGTACGATGTTTATTCAACCACGAATGAGGATCATCAAGCTTCTGAATCTATTAACTCCCATTCCAAACAACTTTGGTTTCTCAAGGTTTTCCGTCACCGATCTTAGGGACTGACTGCAAACCTACATCTCACGAAACGATGGTAAGTACAAAAGCTAACCCTTTTCCGAAAGAGAATCAAGAGCTCGAACGATGCTTCTATGCTCGTTGGATGACAAATACTCACACATATTTTGTTTAAATTATTTCATTATGAAACGTTTTGCCGTGTGATAATAAACAGCGTTGGAAATATTTTAGTCTGAAAATGCTGTGAGAAAACCGTTGAAGACGCATTTTCTGCCGTTCCCATTAAGGGCTTGGACGACTTGATGCACGGCGTATCTGGTGGCTTTTTGATCCATCATAACACCGATGGTCTTCCACTTGAGTACCGTTTGGGGGAACATTGCATCATTGCACTCTTCGAGGAGGATTCCAGGCAATGAGAGCCCCATGACCTGGATGTTAAAGGAGATTTATTCAATAGATAACGGTATGTTTGAAGATCTAGTTTGTTACTCAGTGACCGCATATCGTAACGTCTACAATGGATCAACTATTGATATATCTACACAAGTGGAAAACCACCAACAGTGATATTCACTTTACTGCAACTGTTTTCCTCTTCTGGTCCAACGATCCAGAATTCTGCAGAGGGGCGAAAGTAAACGGGTCATACAGTCTAAAATATTGGCATAAAATCAGAACATCCATACGATTCAACACGTTGTGAAACGTTGGCTCTAAATCGCAGTGAACTCTGCCGAAAAGTGTAATGTACAAACTGGCCAACAATTAGATTGAGAAATCTACGGTGCCAAATTGTTAATCCAACGAATAGATAGCTACAGTCGCCCACAGTAAACGGAAGATCGGGTGATCTTCACAGTTACTCGGACACAGTCGTTGCAAATAAATACTAGTGACATTTATACGTACAAACGACTTTTCATGATATAGTATTTTTCTACTTTGTAGAGATATAATGTTCGTAAGACATGCTAATTAACAAAGATTCTAATGCTTTAAAATCATACATTTAAATGTATCATGGGTTAATAGTCTGTTTCCTTAGAACGTGTTCTGTATGTTTGCGAGGATTTGGCTTCGTGTTCAATAACGCTTAAATTTAACACAAAATGCAATCGGCGTCTACATTTTCAGAGAAAATTCTCTTTCTTGTGCGAACGCAAACCCATGATGCAAAAGCTGGACAACAAACGCACTTATTGTGTAGATCTGAATTATATTATTACAAGCAGTATCACATTTAGCGACAGACAATTTGAACAGGAGCTTACGCTGTAAATTGTCGAAAAGCTTCCGGCCAGGTATGTCTGCATCAAAATTGGGGAAATGTTGCGCGTTTGAATGAACATTTAGTTGCCGAACATGCTAAAGTTCAGTGGATCATACCCCATGACTCCTTCATCTGGAAACCTCGCACACTTATATTTGGCTTGCAGTTTTCAGAAACATTTTATCTTAGAATGTCTTGTAGAACTCACTTACCGGCAATTGTTATGCAGGGTTCTTCTCTGTCCCAAAACAGCCAGTTAATGAACCACGACTGAAGATCAGTAGGGCTTTTATGTAGGATATGTGGAAGTTTATGGACGAATAGTTCAATCTTCATAGTCACGCTTCCTCTGTCCTGTTTATGAACTTGACATCGGTCTATCAGTCCCAACTGCCAGCCGTATGGTCTTTTATAGCGCAGCTGAAAGAGCAGAGTGAAAACATAACAGTACTTGGTTGATTGGAATATGGAACGGTCACAAAATTTCATTCGTTTTCACAATTAACATTTTTTTTGCGTTTGTATGTTGCTACGACCGGACGCAGTGTAATTATTAACTAAATACTAACTAAATAACCAACTACTAACTAACTAACTAACTAAATAACTAACTAACTAAACAAATAAATAAATAATGCTGCTGGACGCAGCACTTTTTGCATCAAGTAAAGTTATCCCTAAACCTTCTTGTAATTCACAGTTGTTTCAAGCCAAACGCTAACTAACAGACTAAATACTCCCTGTGAGGATGCGTAAGCTCATTCGTTCCCTTGGATATTTCGGACCGTGTGACCAAAGGTTCATCAAACATGTTAGGTTTTAATCTACCGGACATTTATGGCTGGTTAAATTTGTGGACAATATACAGCTTGCCCGTGCGCACTGCTTGGAACACAGTTAAACCTGGCACATGTGCGGCGTAGACAGAATGGATTACATTTCTGCTTCCTTTTCGTTTGAAATTGATTTTTTGTTAATTCTATTGATTATTTAATGCAGCAAAGTTAGGTGGTTGTGCTTTGTTAGAAATGCATAACCGTTGACAAACTGCTCGTATGTGTGGCAACATCCATCTCGTATTGACAAGCGCATGTTGAAGATATTTGTGCAAAACATTATTATAACTAGAATAACCGTGACACAAGGTTCATGAGATGTAGTTTCGGTAACTCACCCAGTTGCACAAATCATCCCATCCATGTGATTGAGGCGCTTTCACCGTGACAAAAACGGCTGAAAATTGGATGATTCATATGTATCATTTGGATGACAATTGGAAAGAACAGAGCACAGGGCGCCAGCGCCCTGAATTTTATCGCTAGATGTTTCACAGAGTTCGCAGGCCTAGAGCTTGTTCAAACATTGCTCACAAGTGTATGTGAGACACATTGAAATATTTCAATGTACAGCAGGTGCATAATGAGCGATCGTACAAACGTACAAATCTGCCTGCCCAACTGAATTTTGGCCACATTTCCAACAGTCATTATTAGGGAACAAGGTCGACCGAATGCCTCTGCTCTCGTGCAAGAGGATTTTAACACTCACTATAATCCTTCCAGCTAGATCATACATTTATTCGACGAAGGTTTCAGGTGGCCGTCGCAAAATGTTTCACAGAAAACTGACGGTTTAATGGTCAAACTTACGCTTTACGTCCAAATAGGGTGCATCAAATGGGTACACGCTGACGATAGCATCACACACGGCACTCATAAAGAAGAGCGTAATGCCAGCTCGCAACACCATTTCTGAAAGCGTTGAAGACGAGTTGCGTTCGGAGTGTCGTTGAAATAGGGATATATATTTATCCACGTGATATCTGGGGGTTTCCTATTCGTTGACGAGATCATCCAATCACAAGCTGGAAAGCGTTGATGTTTATTAAGCGTGGAATGTCTTGGACATAGATATACAGATTGACGAACAATAGAAAATGAAGCATAGATTTTGCGCAATCTGTGGGAAATGTCCAGGTTGAATTCCGACCAAAGGATGAGACTAACTCCTTCTCGTGTATTGAGGCTAGAGAGTTTCGGTCAAAATAAGGCTAGTGTGCTATTTCTGCACAATGCTACAGTCCCATTCATGCACTAGTGTGTGAGTATCCAAAAGCAACGTAAAATGGAGGACAACCGTCAATCAGAAACTCATGACCACGAAAATAGTCTATTTTACTTTAGGATACAATACCCGTTGTTTTAGAAGTGAATCCAAGGAAGTGACCCGCCAAAATTACTGAGAGCTAACAAGAACGTGCTATTTCAACTAGAAACTCCAAATCTTCGCCTTTGAGAAACAGGGATATCGACAAAACTGGTGCATTCAACAGCACACTGTATTGCATATTTAATGATTCATTTAAAAATGGCTTGTTTTAAGTACGAGGCCTGGTTGTTCACTCTTTCGCGATTGTCCGAGTTTTAAGAAACCGTTTTCGGGTTGCGGACGTTCTGCCTCATCAACGGAGAAATATATGGACAATATGTGTGCTAGCCAGTAGTCATTGCAATACACATGTCTTACGGGTCCGTGGTTATTACACTACGAAGCCTCTTGTGGTCACCTTAGGCAAGACTGTGTGCTGTTCACTAGAGAACATGCTATCAAATCATCAAACGGGCGATGATATTTTCGGTTCCGAAAGCCTCACTATGCAAGCGAGCTCAGGTTTGTTTATCATTCTGTATCCCTCGGTCTCTGGTGTTTCAAAATTTTGGAATTTTCCTAATTCTCAATTTTTGCCAGATTTTGGAATCGCTTTACTTCGTTGAAATTCACTTTGCCTAGCGAGGAAGAAAGTACAAGGTACTCCATCAAGTAGCCTAATGCCGGGAACAATTTGCAATCTGTATTTTTAAAGCATGCCCGCAATGGAAATTGTGATTGTTATCCGCTTATTGCTGGAAAAAGCCACGATTATGAGGTATTATTAAAAGCATATCTACCAGATATTGTTTAAAGCCATTCTCAAATTCGAGCAATGGAGTGAAAGCAAACTTGGAAAGCGATGTATGCGGATCAGGTGTCTTCGTGAATATATGCATTTATTAAACAATCTGATTTTGATATAATTCGCGGTCTTCCAACTAGTTGTTCAACAACGGATCAAATGCTGATGCCCATGGATTAGTGGGACGCATTCAACCTACTACATATATGAGTAAGCAGATCATAACCTAATGTGGTCGACTAGTGAGTCAAGCATCTGAACTGAGAATACATTCAAAATGCGTAATATTTCATATACTCCGATTACGTGCGGACATTATTTCAACTAAATTTCAGTAAATATTGTGATTAGTTACCCACGGCAATTGATGGACAAGGACGTCTTTCATGGAAGCATTAGTTTATCACATTTCTAGCCAGGTTTTCTTTACTAAACAAATTTCGAGGAATCGTCATTTATCACCAAACGGTCAACATGTGTACATCCTTAAACTATTATACAGTGCGCAATGTGCATTTAGCTAGCTACGGGAACCATGGTGCTCCTATTCCTAATATCAGTGTCTTCCTATATGTACTTGGAATTCTGAAACAAATTTCGTTTTTAAATGGTTTCTTGCGCTGCTTCTGCTGACCACGGACAAACGTGTATTTTATACAACGGTGATAGAAACAAAACTAAATATGGTTACAAAACAAAACCAAGAGAACCATCTCGGAAAATACAGTAATTTGCAAACCAATTTGGTTTCACAAGAGACTCATTTGGAAGCCAGCTGAATCTCCCGTTTTTGATGTTTCCAGGCAAGAGGAACATCTATGAAACCTACGTTCAGAAAACCACTAAATGCATCGCAAACAAGAGAGTGATGAAGAAACTGTGCACATATTTGTGTACATGAACTGAATTTTCATGAATCTGCTCAAATTTCCATCCGGACAGCTCATTCTGGACGTTAATCAGCGATTATGAACGATCCAACGACATGAATGCCCGAGACCAAGCCCCATCACGGATTAAATGAGCAGTAAAATTGGCTGTTTAATATTGCTCTCTAACAATTTGCGTGTGGGTTATACGACCTCAGTTGGGCGCGAATTCAATGTGTTTGCGCCACACAAGCAGGTTCCTCATTACGATGCAATCTATAAAGTGTCTTAAAATGCTGACAATGATTTGGCTAGATACATTGCAACTTCTAGTCGCCTTTGTAAGCCGGGGAAACGAAACTCTGTGGCCGTTCTAATAATTAGGTTTGACCCGAAAGCTGCAGGAGATTCATCAAGCAATTGTTTTTTTAATCGCTCGCGCACATGACTTGAGGTATTGTGCACACATATACTGGCTTATTATACAGAGTCGCGTGTAATAACATGCACGGATTTTGTGTCAGGGTAATCAGTACAAGAAGTCCACTATTGTAACGCAGTATGCAGAGATGTGCAGTTCATTCCACTGACATATCAACGAAGTTAGACCGCAAGCAGTCCTGCGTATTTAGGCCGATCTGAGTCCAGACATCGGGTTCGGTATGAATTCTATTCGAACTGCATTCAGATATGCACCGTCCATTCCAATACAACTTTGCTTTCCCGTGGTTTTACACCGTCGATCCTGGTGACCGGCCACAAACCTGTATGTTATGCAACAGTGGTAAAAACGAAAATTAACACCTTCACAAATGAGAGCCAAGCGCACGAATGATGCGATCTATGGACTGGAAAGTCAATGAATACACCACAAACGAAAAATAGCACACACGCTGGATGACAAATAATCACACACAGTTTGTTTATATTATTTGATTAGCAAACGTTCTGGTGTGTGATAACAAGCAGGGTTGGAAATACTCTAGTTTGAAAAGGCTGTGGGAAAACCGTTGAAGACGCATTTTCCGAATTTCTCATTTGGAGCTTGGACGACTTGATGCACGGCGTAAATGGTTGCTGTTTGATTCATCGTAACACCGGTGGTCTTCCAATCAAGTTCTCTTGGATGGAACATTGCATCATTACACTCTTTGATAATGATTCCATGCAGTGAGAGCCCCATGACCTGGATGTTAAAAAGAGATTCAGTCAATAGATTACTATATTCCCATAGGTCGAAGCTGTTAATCAGTGACTGCACATTGGTACGTCTATAATGGAGTAACTGCATACATACTTAAAATAAATGAGGATTAGCACAAGTATTCACTTTACTACAACTGTTTTTGTCTTCTGGTCCAACGATCCAGAACTCTGCAGAAGGGCAAAAGTAAACGAATCGAACAGTCTAAATGATTGGTATGAAATAAGAAAAATCATAAAATCCGACGAGTTGTGAACCGTCTACTCAACACTGAACCCTCCCGATGGAATGTGGGGCGCAAACTTGCCAACAATTTGATTGGAAAAATTCCGCTGCGAAATTGCGTTATCCAACGAATAGTTAGCTACAGTTGTCTACAGTAAACGGAAGAGCAAGCGAGCTTCACAATTACTTCAATAAAATCATTGGCAATAAATACTAGTGACAGTTACACGCACAAACGGCTTTTCTAGCGAGCTTCATGATCTAGTTTTTTGCTAACATGGAGAGACAACTTTCATCAAACAAAGTGAATAATAAAGGTTCTGTTTCTTGAAACCACAAATGTAAACGTCTCACTGGTTAAAATCCTGTTTCTGTTGACCACGCTTTGTATGTTTCAGAGTTTTTAACAGGTATATTCATCGGTTTATACACTTTCGGGAATAATTCTTTTTCTTGAACGAAAACATATGCATTTGAATAGTAGTGAAGCAACGCCTGAACAAATGAACAGCACAATGAGTGTGTGGGACTGAGGTTCATGGTTACAAGCAGTATCACAATTGGGGACAGACGATTTATAGACGAGCTTACGCTGTAAATTGTCAAATAGCTGCCGGCCACGTATGTCTGCATCAAAATTGAGGGAATGTTGCGCGTTTGCACGAACGTTTAGTTTCAAAACATGCTAAAGTTCAATGGATTGTACTTCATGACTCTTGTTTCTAGAATACTCGCACACTGATATTTGGCTCGCGGCTTTGAGAATCGTTTTACTCCAGTGTTCTGTGGAACGTACTCTTCGACAGTTGTATTGCAGGTTTCTGTTTTAACCAAGAACAGCCAGTTTACGAACCACGACAGAAGGTCAGTAGGGCTTTTACGTAGGCAATCCGGAAGTTTTCAGACGAATAGTTCAACCTTCATAGTCACCATTCCTCGGTCCTCTCCGTGAACTTGACACCGGTCAAACAGTCCCATCTGCCAGCCAAGTGGTTTTTCATGGCGCAGCTGAAAAGTCAGAGTGATAACCACGCAAATTCTTGGTTCATCGGAATATGGAGGGGCCAAATAATTACACCGTCTTTCATGATTTAAAATTCTTTTGACGTTTATATCGTGCTACGAACGGACGAAGACACACATTATTTGAATATTGGTTTATATGTATACTCCTCACGATGATGTGCACGACCACTGCTTCTATAGGATGTTTCGGAAGCTGTGTGCATCAAACATGTCATTTTTTAATTTAGTGATCTTTTGTGGCTGGTTGAATTTGTGGGCAATCCACCGCTTGAAATACAGTTAAAGCGGCCACCACCATGCTTTAGGTCAAGTGGATTATGTTTTCTTCGCCTGTAATTGGGTAAATACTGTACAGGTACCGTTGTTCATTCCATTGGTTATTTAGCACGCCAAAATAATGTTTCGCTTTAACTGCACGTATGTTCTTGAGCTTCCATCTACTTTAAACAACCGTTTTTAAAACATGCTTTACCCTTTTCCCTGAGGGATCGTGAAACAAAAATAATGACGCGTAGTTTCGGTAACTCAATCGTCCCATTCATGTGATTCGGGCGCTTTCATCGTGACAAAAGTGGCTGAAAATTGAGTGATTCTTACGTATCATTTTGATAATAATTGGAAAGAACAGAGCACATGGTACTAGCGCCATTAAATTTCATCGGTCGATGTATCACAGAGTTCGTTGGCTTAGAGCTTCTGCAAACAGTGTTCGAAATGTATGTGAGACACATTGAAAGATTTCAATGTAGAGCAGGTGTTTAATGAGCGATCGTACACGGGTACAAAATAACCTACCCAGCTGCGTTTTTGGCCCCATTTTCAACAGTCAGTCTAAAGGAAACACGGTCGACAGCATGCCTCTGCTCTCCTGCAAGAGGATTTTAACACTCATTATATTCTTTCCAGCTGAATCACATATTTATATGACGAGGGTTTTAGTTAGCCGTCACGAAATGTTTCACAGTAAACTTACCGTTTTATGGTCCAACTTACGCCAGTAGTCTTCAACTCTAAAGATCAATCTCACCAAACCAGTGTCTGGGAAAGAACACGAAGACAGCCTATTTTACTTCAGGATACGACTTAGTAAAATACCCGTTGTGATTGTGAAGTACCCAAGGGTT
Organism: Clonorchis sinensis; assembly: GCA_003604175.2. NCBI lineage: Eukaryota > Metazoa > Platyhelminthes > Trematoda > Opisthorchiida > Opisthorchiidae > Clonorchis > Clonorchis sinensis. The sequence goes on along the minus strand of CM030371.1, from coordinate 20,308,075 downwards.
TACACCAACATCATTTACTCATGTTATTGTCCGTAGAAAGCGCACTGAATGATTATTTGTTGTGCAATTAATTCCATCCGCTGCGCGCATACTTAGATGTTCAACGAGTGCCTCTACCTGAAGAAATCACCGCAGCTACACACCATAGAATTGCAATGTGCCATCAGCTGATATGACGACTGTTCGACCGCAAAGAAAACGAGTGGCTTTGGTCAGAAATCTGTGAGAATGACTTACTGGAATGTACGCTAATACTGAAAGCAGAACAGTGGGAGTGAAATAGCTTATTTGATATTGTGTAGGTCAACCTCTTATACATTTCGACAAATCACACCAACAACCTGCTGGTATTCTGCAGGAAAACATAACCAACATTCAACGTGGATTCTATTTGTGTTAAAATATAGGCCACATGATTATGACTTCTTTGCTGAGTAAGTAGCGAACACACGACTTATCTGCATGTAGCCTGGCTGCAAAGTTCCAGGTTTCTTGATACTGGGAGATGTTGGATAAATCTCCAGGGACTATGGAGTCCACTAAAGGCTGAGTTGATTATCAAATCCCTCGAGGTGATACGAACTTCCAGCTTGTGAGATTAGCGAACGCATATCTATTCTAGCGCATTAACTTCCAATGCGGAGGCGCAAGTGAGCCACTTGGAGCAGTTTTGCAATTTTTGTTGGCATTATTATGGTACTGATTGCTGGAAAACCTCATCATGCCCATTTTTGCTTTCCGCAGTTACATATTTTTTATTAACACATTTATCATAACGTATCATAGCACATATTTATCATAACATAGTTGTCATTAGGAGTATCCATAACACTACATTAATCTCTTGTTAAACAAACCAAAATTCACCTTCCGCGTAAATTTATCGAGCAATTTGATCAATGCTGACCGCCGAGTACGCAGTTTGGGGACACATGACAGGTTTTCAAATCATACTAATAAGAAGCTGAGCACGTTAATGCGGTGCGGCAGTATATTTTAGTGAAAATGTCACTTGTTAACTGGATATGGACAGCACAGGAGTTTCATAGCATGATGTCCAAATATTAATTTTTTGCTGGTGTGCGGTAAGAAGACCACAGAAGACGCAAATGCCTACTCCCGAATGTAAGAGTCGACAAATCCAAGATCGGAAATGCGGTTGCTTTTCGATCAATTATTGCATTCGCAGTTGATCAGGTTACCTGACCTTTATCTATTTTCACTGAAGATGCCACCGTTGCGATAGCCACAGTGTGATGTGATGAGAGGCGAACCATTTGTGGGATGTTGGGCGGGGAGAAATACACGAAAGGTTGTCGATATTTCATTTGAACTCTTATTGTCAGGTAACTTTAAGAGTTTGCTAAAAATACGCGTTTATCACCCATCCGATACAACATCGGTCAACGATATTCATCTTGACACATATTATCGTTTGATCTCTTAAGCAGTCAAAACTCTTCATGAGAACACGGTTGTCTGTGAAGCCGGCCGGAAAGAAAGGTAATGTCACATCCGTACCTAAGGAAGTTTGATGTTTAGTTTGTGCTTTTATGGTTTCTAAAATCATAAATTATGCGACTATACTAAATCTGCTAAAAACAGTTCCAACAAAGCGGATTCTATAACCAGGGAATAAAAAAGCACCATGCATCCACACAAATGTCACGAGCAGGCAGAGATAGACAGCGCCGGTTTATTCTTGTCAACAATGGGGCGAATTTGTATTGGAACCACTAAAGCATATATGAGACGATTAACTAAGTGCAACAAAATCGAGTCATCTAGTGATCCTGCAATGAATACATTTAGCTGCATTAGTAAAATAGCTTTATTATTCCCGTCCATCGCACCTTAGACGCTTGCGTCCAATTTTCGGTAGTTCAGAGCCTACGGTGTGTGGCAACATGCGGCCCATGAAGCTACACACTAGTTAAACGTTTACGCACAACGTAATCAAATGATACAAATTGAAGTGACATTTCGGTTAGAATAGCTAACAACCAGCTAGCTGAAGGCCTCAGAAATACCAGCATCCAAACTGGCATGTCCGTATATTGACTTATGCATGTCAAATACAGCAGCATTAACGAGAAAAATAGTAATACTTTTGATGATAACAAATATCCAAAATAGTTTTCCACGAAACGAGACACATTTACGTCCGAGACATCCTATCAGTCGTCAGTAGCGTCTGTTTTGAGAGTCTTGGCGATGATTCTGATTTTCAGCCTCCCTCCTCAAGGTAGCGGGAGAAAGCGAAACTATGGGTCGTCTTCATCATATATGGTTTGGATAACGGGCTGCTGAATCGCAGTCTACTTTAAAATGTACGGGGGTCATCTGGCGGTAGTTTGCAGCACAAAAATGTCCTGATGTGGGAAATTCACTTTGCACCCACACATCATTTTGTTTGGCACGCGAAATGAAGACGCCCAACACAGTGTAAATAAGTGAAATGAACTAATCTCCGGGTGTAGCATAAATTATTGTGACTCACTTGAACACATAATATGAAATGTGTATGCTCAGCATACTCTCTGGTTATGTGTACCAGCGGAAATTGATTATGGTTTCCGAGTCACGCATAAACAAATAAGACTTGTTTTGAATCTGCGGAGATATTAGCTACCCAATTTTACACCGGGATGAGTTTGGTCCTGTCACTCGATATTCATATGAGTTTCCACCAAAATACGGATGCAATTTCTTAAGACAGACGTAGACCAAATCATTTGGAAGGCAATAAATATGACTACCACACTTGCTGATATGTGTGTATTTGAAGAACGCCTCGAAAAATTTTCTGTAGGTTTTGTGATGCTAATCACACACATCCAGTGCCATTCCCACACACGAATTTGATCACTCGGGAATTTATGTCAAAGAATGCACAAACATGTATAAATCAGTAGATATTATGCCGAGTACCTAGTCTCTGTAGCGTTTTTTGTTACACCCGACAAGTGCACCATGAGCAGGGCTCTCACGAAATGTGATTGAATATGTGGTGGGGAGAATGCCAGCTATTGTTTATTCCATTACCGGGAACCCAGTGTTATGTCATGGTTCAAAGCACTTTTGGGGCAGATAATATGTGGGAGATTTCAGATGCTGGTTCAAGAAGCGGAAAAGTTGTCTCAGTAAAGAAACTGCCTGCAACGCAACAGCCGCGCGTCACAAAAACAGTTAAACTGGTGTGTCGGGACGCAATGTTACCAATTCATTTGCTCCGTGATTTTTCTAAATAAGCTTTGGCCTATTGTGGGCTGGAAAGTTTGACGTCATGCTGTTGCGAAGCACGTTCTGTGGTGGTCGCATAGAGACGCCGCTTGGCTGCATTATAAATGCGATTTTCCAGAAAACAGGGCCCGCTACTTTGTCCATGTTACGGTCATCGCCCTAGAAGAGACAAAACACAAATACTCACCCAGCAGATAAATTTGTAATTCTTCAGAAATTCCTTTTGTCATACAACGCGACTCGGGCTACATGACCTCCTTGCTCCGGAGCATCCAATCTGCGCCTATGAGCTGTTTTGACACCGTCCTTGGAACTGACAGAACGCGACAATACTCCCTCGTCACAGCTACAGAGAAGCAAATCCAACGAATATGGGCCACTGCCACATTCACAGTCTGTTTCAACACAGCGGTTTAGTTTCTATGAAATCGATATATATATATCGGGCGAACACAAAACCGTCCCAACATATACTCCTAAATGCGTTCCACTAAGGAAGACTGCGACATGACAACGCTGACAGGATAAAGGTGGTGGAATTTCAATGAGAAATTTTTGTCCAAATACCCGGACATTTTGTGCTCAGTGATCTGTTCTTTGGAAAAGTGTGTACGTCTCTGTGTGGTTGTCTTTCCAGTTCAAAGTGAACACAAATTTCATAAGATACTTTTACTAGATGGAAAAATCTGTCACGTATTCTTAGGTAGGCTGCAGTGTGAGTTATTTTTGAAGATATTATGACGTCAGGTTTCAATAGTCTCGAGGATCGGTACACGAATGAATGACTCACTAACATAAGTGAAATTCAACATTGATGAACCCCAAAGAATTGACCAAGATAATCCAAGAGGCATCATCTGTCAGTGAGGAAGTAAACTTTTCCGTACTGCGCCACACTGTTAACATGACTCGAATGCTGTTTCGCTAAAAAATCCCTGAAGATGCAGCCATCAATATTGCAATCCTGATCAAATCGCTACTTCCCAAACTTGGCATAAGAAATGGTCCAAACGAACGACTTTATTGTCGTGCCGAAACGTGCTTTAATCTGCTAGACATTGTCCGTCTTAAAACTTATTTTGCACTTTCTGGCCGATAGTAGGTGGTGCGACAGCTCTCACTGGCCTCTCGTCAAAGAACGTTTATAGTCTTAGCTAAATGTATCATACACATTTATGAAGGGTGCTTTATCCGCAGTGTTCCCAGGATATCTAGAAACCACTTGCTACACGGCCATTACAAATCGCCGTAATGTTTGTGTTGTGTGTTCTTGAAATGACCTGATAGTCGGATGTGGTCAGCGTGTGTGAGAAAGCTGAATGTTTGTGGTTTCACAGTTTACGTAATACCACCAGCCATTCTTCGCTGAATTCCCCACAACGGACTGTCAATCGTCGCGCCAAAAGAACTTCAAATGTGCAGTCGGTCTATACAGAGCGAATCATTTCAGGAGGCTATGCTTGTGGGGCAGGTGACTAGCACGTAAACTGAAACAGCTCACCAGAGGAATGCATCGAACCATGCCGCATAATTTGCGTCACTTGACGATTCGATGGATAACCCGTCTAAAAGCAGGATCATAGAAACTGGACCCAGGGGTCTCCGTGAAACTGTGCATTCTCAACCATTCATACACGGAGAAATAATGACTGTCATCTATTATGGAGTAAAGATGATTATTTGTCATGCAAACAAAGGTTTCTGCACTGGAGCACTTAAGACAAACATACCAGCAGGCTTTTGAATAGTTTACAGCATTGCGTTGTAATATGAAATCCTGGCAGTGATCTCATGTCTTTAGATGTTTCAGGTAAGGCTCAATGAGATCATTGGGAAATTTAAGAAAGGGCAGTGCAGTACGAACTTCAATGTGTAGAGATCACAGACGACGCCATGTAATAAGCATAGAAGTTATTTCACTGCCAGTGATCTAAATGACCAATGGTCTCTAGTGGTTAAGTCGCACGAAGGCTGAAATGGATTTGGGCAAACTCGGAGATTCTGAACTGGTATATGCGCTGCCGTAAATTCGCTCTCCCAAGACACAGAACCTGTATCTGTTTGAACTGTTAAACACACCGAGGGTATGTTTCGTTCTGTTCACCGCAATCATCAAGCAACTGAACACACGAGAGCTCCCACGTTACCGAGACGAATATACAAATAAATATCATTACGCAACGGTTGATAAATTGCTCACAAAGACCAGATATGCCTGCATTTGTGAACTAACCGACAGCGTTGAGTTTGCGTTTGTCGGTACGCGTGAACGTCTAACACTCGCTTTGGAGAATTGTGGTCTATATAGTTCCGAATCTGCAGGCTTCACTTCTCCGTTCTAGGAACCCTTAATGAGATACTGCTGCAATACCTCTGGTATGGGTTCAATTGGATTACCAGTACAATTGGATTGGTGATGGAATTGCAATCAGTGCACCATACGTTTTTCGACTAATAATGCATGAGGAACCAAATAATTCCCAGATATCTGGTTGCAAAGCCATTTGATAAATCCATTTGTGCACAAAGAATTGCCTTCTCATGAACCACAAAATTCCTTAGGCAGTTGGTTTATTTACCATTTATTTTGTTCATGATTTTTTCGAATTGGCGAGGTGGTTTTATTTGCAACCAAAGACTTTTGCTCAAAATTTAAAGAAGCTCACTGATGGTGATATGTTTTGCATGTTGCTTTGCCCGCGTCGTCTAGTTCTCCATGCGCCTGATGCGCATAGATCGCTGGTACCCCGGAGTTGTCTAGCCTCTGTGTTGAACTATTTATGTGCTTCTGAAGCCCAGAGACGTTTTCAAAGAATCGGCCCTTCGGTCCGTACTCAACTAGAATCGCCTTAAACCAGTCGATCTTTATGAATTTTATTATTTGCATATATATATATATATATATTTGCACATGTAACAACGAACCACAATAGTGTAATAACGGCAAAGGCTAAAGTTTCTGTATCGTGGGCACAGACGGTTTCCGTCATTTGCGTACGCGCCAATGCCAAATGTCTTCGTGAGATATCGCGCACGATATCTCGCTTCTCGCAGTGGTTAGCGGACTAAATGACGCTAATTTTTGAAGTTGAAAATGTTTCCAATGACTGGATTTTGATTTTATTAAATAATATTATCCATAGTCATCTTTAAACAAGTAATAAACCAACATTTGTGGTTACTTTGCTGCAAGTGAATTCTGGTTCAGCGATGTGGAACTTTGTATAGTAGGGCAGTTAGGTGGTGTAGGCTATACACACTAGGCGTATATATTTGACTGTCATTGGAGACAGCGGCAACAGCTGAAAAATAAAAAAAAATATCCGAAGGGCAATAAATAATTCTCCTGAAATTTTCAAAAACTCAAGTGGTATCGCACCATTACTGTTGTTTGTGAATGAACCCATATACGGAAATTTAGCATGTAGTTTTTGGAACCACTTATTTTAGGTTGTCCATGTTTCAAATATATGTACAGACAACAGTGCTGCAGGAGTCTCCTGGTTCGCAGAAGATCCTGTTTATAAACCAGGAATGAATACGAGTCAGACCGGTCATTTACCAATGACCATCCCATTCCTCAAGTCTACTTTGTGAGTGCAAAAGGAAGAGAGCGCGTTCGACTGTGGGAATATCCTTCTCTGAGCCGAAAGTTTTGACTCTATGATTGTGTAGTTTAGTAGAGGTGTGAAACGCGCCATTATGAGATAAACAATGGCCTAATTTGTTATTAATCCTTGGCACAAATTTGTCGTTTATTTTATTTTTTGATCGTTTGTGGATGTTCAGTCTTCATCGCTTTATTTAATGTCTAGCATGTCTAGATCCCAGTACGTTGTGGGCGCTGTCGATTAATAAATCCATCAGCCGTCTGTTGGATTGCGTTAAAACCTCTCAGAGTGCGTGTTCTAAATAGGCCACTCATGTGTGGTAGTTTAGCTTGTACCACCGACAAAGTCAAGCCCTATGCACACTAAACAGGAAATATGGTGCGCTCAATAGGAACAATATTTAACTTGGATGAATAGAGGGCTTCGCTGGAATTAACGACCTCCGCCATCGAGAATCAACCGATTCAGGTAAACTGAATAGCACATCAGACGTGTGCAAAATTAACAATAATATCAAACACAGTAACGTGTGCAAGTGATGGCCGATGTTCCGCAGATTGTTTGCTTGTTAAAAGAAAAAAACCCTTTAACTTGAACATTGCCTTAAAATTAAATAGGTTTTATAACATGATGTACGTGACCTGACAAGCACTGGCACATTCAGCTCATACATTTCCGTCTCGGATTTCTTCAATATAGTTGCACATGTGTGCTTTCTCCTCTCTCAAATCGCATGCAGTCCCTGATATGGTAACACGCAACCGAAGGTCTTGCATTTCGATTTCAAACGTGGCTTGTGTGTACTTGCGTAGCCTGTGTGTGGTAGTCGCTCGAACCATCTGCTTTTATTCCGACACCATGTGAATTGTTAGCTCGACCGATGGCTTGCAAACACAAACCGCTAAACATTGTATTTTAGGCAAACTGGCTAGTTTGTTTCGACCACAATTGTACGTGCGTGTGATGGTCAGTCTGATGAGCTCTGAGAACAAGTACGGTAGTTTTATACATTAGGCTCTGAAGTTGCTCAATTCCACTTGTTCCACCAGAATATTTTAACATATACCTTGAGTCTTCAAGCCTATCTGTGCAACTGAGCCACTCGCCACGTTATCAGCATGAACAGCTTATTTCGCCTCATATTATAGCTGTGTCTTATCAAGACAACCAACACTGTCATCAGGGTTCAAACACGTTCTCCTAAACACTAGAGTCTTGACACGGACAAATGTACACTAGAGACGTTTTATCTGCTGCTTCCTTTTTCATGGGAATGGATCACATGCTCACCACAAACGTTTGTCCGTTAGGCACCCAAATATGTCCGTCAAGCACACACTCCTGCGCGTGTTAATTCAGTGATGATGTTGGGATAAATTGCGACCGACCTCGTAGTTTGAGGTGAAGCTGACGCAAATCTGGCGTTTCCCACACTGGTTCGTTCCAAATTTGTGAAATGCGTGTAATATGGGATGATTTATATGGAGCTAGCAAAAAGATGAGGCTTCTACTGCAACTAGTATTCTCACTGGGCTTGACCCATCCAAATTTAGTGTTACCAAATATAGTGCTAGAGTTATTAGTGTTGTCTCATGCTGCAGCTTTCATCACCAGCGTCAACTGTCGCTAATCATCACCATTTTCGGTCTGTTCGCAAATAACCCTCCTTATCTGAGTGGTTCCTGAAATGAGTAGCACGGTGTACTAAATCGACGCTAGGAATCTCCAATTCACTTGCATCGTCAGTGCTTTCCCGAATTCAAAGCTTTGCAGATTCTTGATGATTTAAGTAAACTTTACACGTGTTCAAATTTTCTTTGGTTTCTTACGGCTTATGTATCTCGCCAAGGCGTTTCAACTGTTCTGTATTCAAAAGCGTTGAAACTGGAAATTCGGACTTCCCTCATAACCGCAATTACTGGAACGACATCCTTAACGATTTGAGCGTGGACACTATTGGATATTATGATTCCCAGCAATGGCTTTCGTACCAAAAGCTCCTCATTTCCCGCAGTGACCAACGTATTGAGTTATCGTTCTGATATGGAATACAAGATTGAGGTAACTTCAACTAACATGTGCATGTATCCCAAGTTCAGTTTAATGGCTACCGAATTTCGCGGCATAGGACTGTCAACATATATAACGCCTTTTATCACAGTTTGATTTGAAGCTCTAGCAACCTTCACTAACCGATTTTTTTCCAAGTAGTCTTATAGAAAGCTACTGTTCTTTGTCATTCACTAAACATCCTTAAGTTATTCCACGCAAAATAGACTAATATTTGTGGCGCTACTGTTGGATGCGGCTCTCAACCGGCGCAAGTTTATCAGTTAATACACAGGTAAGAATTTATTTAGTTTTCTCACCACACTGATTTGTAAGGCTTCTTGAATTATGTTGCAAATGGCTCTCAGATGTGTCTTATGCACTGCCATTATCAACAGGTACGAAGTTGATGCACTGCATTCTGTCATTTAGCAACTATTTGACAGTAAAGCGTGTAGTATTTCTTGAAGAGTTGTTGTCGATCCCGAAGACGGTACCACTGACTTATTGTTGGATAGTTTTCGGAAAATGAATTGAGCAAACGTTTAAAGGTCTTATCCTACAGGAAGGCAGATGCGCCTAGTCAGTAACATTCTGTATGTTGGGCATTTTATGAATGGCTTAATGTGTAGTGTAACAAGCAGGTGAGTACATGTGTTGGGTTGTTAAAGCAAATGTCCCTGAATTAGGCCTAGTATGATATGATACATATTTATTTCATATTTGCGTCACCTATTGGTACAAACACTATTACTCGGTGCTCACCAAATTAAACTGAGAGAACCTCAGTCTAGAAACATAATGAGGTAACAAACATTGATCATGCGCAACGGTGACGGTTTAATGATCATTTTACAGTGATTCTAAGAACAAACCACTAAAGATATTCCACGGCATACATAGACAACCTAACACGAAGTGTGGAATGATTTTGAAACACGGAGGTGTACGAAATAATAGAGAGGAGACTGAAATCAACTGGATGCATTTCCATTGTTTACAGCGTCTACCAGTCTAGTACACACAAATAGTTCAATTTCAAACTGTTTATATTACGACGGAAACTCTCTAAATTTGACGAATATACTAGCATACTCTAACCCTGCTTATTCTAGAATGCCACACAATAATACTATTTGAAATTCTTGTTCCTTGCTACTCGGTGGGTAGGCAAAAGTGACTGTTCAAATTTTCATGGCTTACCATAAATATTTGTACCATCTGTTTATACAGAGTTGCGTATTTTGACTGATAATGACTGACTGATAATGATTAACTGATAATGAAATGAATGCTTGTGTTAATGCGGTGCTCCCATTTTACGGATATTCTGGGACTAGGCGCACTCTCCTTCCGCTGCTTTAGAAGGTATATTGTCAAATCACCCAGCTTAAATCAGAATGCGCCTGCGGGCTAATGAATTTTTGTTGTAACGCAAAGCCATTCAAAATGATGATGACATTGAAACCTCACAATGAAATTTGAAGGGGTTGGGAAGCAAAAGATTTGTATGCAAACGTTCTTCTACCTGAAAATGTGAAGCTTTATATCATCTTCTCTTCGTTTTGCAAGGAAAAAATGCTATCGGGAACGGCAACATTTGTTTTGAAAGATTGTTAATGCATACTTATGTTGCGAACTTGTTTGACATTGCCTGATCAGAATTTGGCGATGGCCCAGTGGATTACAAGCATATGTTAGTGGATGTGTGTTTCAGTAATCCACCATTGGCAAGATGTACCAAAAATTACAGTTTATAATTTCAAATGTTTTAATTTGGTAGCCTCAATATAAAGAAAACTGCTCTGTTACATTTTATTCTTAAGTGTCATATGAAACGCAGCGCACATTTGTGTGCATTTGAAATTGAAATCGAGTCGAGTCGCTGACCTCAAATCCGCTCACCAGTCTGCCACATTCTCCTGACTAATGAGGATATTTGACGTCGCCTGTAAACAGTATGGTGAGCTTGGATCACTAGTTATGGGATCATGCAGAATCCATTAAGTTGCGCAGGATCTCGGTACTGGACTCATGCCACAATTTGATTTGGGTCAGATTTTTGTTTAATCCCATGAAATGCTTATCGTTTGGACGCAAGTTTAAAATATGTGAATACAAGCAAGATACAAGCGAAATTGAATCGCGGTAATTTGAAGCGTTTAACAGAACCGAGGAAGGATGATTTGGACAACGTGGTGGAGACCCAACCGACTTCGAATAGGTGAGTTTGTGAATATATTTGTAAAGAACTTGTAAATCACTTCAAACATTTGCTTATGAAAGACAGCAATGTCCTTTCGCACGCATGTGCTTCTTTTTACACAACTATCGCTGTGTTCATGACATTCATTTCAGTAAACAATAGATATGCAACTTCCAGTTGTGTACCTGCTGCTACTTGCTCAGCTTACTGAGACTGAATTATTTCCAACAGTTAGAGTAACAGCATTGATGTGTAAGAAGTGGCGTGCATATCCGATCTAGTGTTTTCAATTAAGAACGGTAAACTGACCGGCTGTCTGCACGTGCATGGAAAGTCAATAAGCAGAAATATATATAACGAGCTGTACAGCAAAGGCGGCCTAAGAACAGCGTTACTTGGGCGATCCAGCTGCATGAAGCGTACGAGGGAAGGCGTTGGAAGGCTGAGGTATTTAATTCCTCTCGTCAGTCAGTGGAACGAGCCGACCGGGAGCAACGTGGGGCAGACTACACGATTGCTGAAAACACTTTTGTACTTAATATAGATTTTCATAAAATTTCTCGACTGCCGGTCTGTTGAACACAACGTCAGTCAGGCATTTAGAAGTTTTGCAATTTTCTGTGTTTTAATTGTTTTCAGTAGTTGGTAACACCAAACTGATGCGCGATATGCGGGTGCCAGGAAGCATAAAAAACAATTCTCATGTGTCAAATTCATCAAAAATGGACCTCTAACGTCCACTTCAATGTAAATCCATGAGCCTTTGCCGTTTTAGGCGATTCCAACAATGGGTGCCTAGAAGTGATTACTCGCGGCCCGCCGTCACGAAGATAGAAATAACTAATGTTCTACAGTTCTCCACTGGATGCCCACGATAATGGAAGTCACGATTGGCTTCATTCACGCTGTTTATTCAGACGTATAAAATTTCCAGACTGCCGGTCTGTTCAACACAATGTCAGTCAGGTAATTATAAGTTTTGCAATTTTCTGTGTTTTAATTGTTTTCAGCAATTGGTAACACCAAACTGATGCGCGATATGCGGGTGCCAGGAAGCATAAAAAACAATTCTCATGTGTCAAATTCATCAAAAATGGACCTCTAACGTCCACTTCAATGTAAATCCATGAGCCTTTGCCGTTTTAGGCGATTCCAACAATGGGTGCCTAGAAGTGATAACTCGCGGCCCGCCGTCACGAAGATAGACGTAACTAATGTACTAAAGTTCTTCTCTGGGTGCCCACGATAATGGAAGTCACAATTGGCCTCATTCACGTTGTTTATTCAAACGGATTCAAGGGTCTTCTGGTGCATAATTTCAGTTTCAACTATCTTGGGAAAAGGTCGACCGGTGGCTGTTTTCCGGAATCGTTTAAATAAACCAGACTCATTTTACCTTTCTACAACAAATAAAGCAAAACGGGAGTGAAATGTAGCGCAATTGTATCGTATTTTATGTTCAAAAGTTAAAAAAATACTGGTGATCGCAGGTGACAGTTTTTCTTTTTTTATTTGGAACTATTGCTGGATTGGCTTTTATGAGTCAGTCCAAATGGGCCGAACGACGTTTTCACCGTGCGAATGTAGTGCCCGTTGTACGCAAACAGGGCTAGTTATTTGAAAGTTTCTAACAAAGAAGCCTATTAAATGTTAAAAGAAAACAGTAACTAGGAAACCTGTGGTTGTGAGGAAATCTTGAACCATGATATGGGTGACAAACATGGTGACAACCAGCCAAATTTAAGCGCCGCATTAATGTAGCGACTCAAACGCAGTTGTCAAGTTGGACCCAAAGCTCATAAAAATGCTGCTTGGACATCTTATAGCTGGCGATAAGCACAATTTGTAACTGAGTAATTCGATTCCTATCGGGAACATCCGTGTCGCAGAGAGGCGCGCTTGCAGTAGCCATGCTCACCCGGACGATTAAAGTTAATCGGTACTAATATTTCCAAGATGCATTCGGAGATCCAGGCAAAAATTGCACTCAACATGTTCTGTAGTAGCCATCCGAATGGTCACTCCCCAATTATATGCAATAAGTGAGAGAAGCCTAGTAGGTTTCCACTGGGTTAGGCATGGTGGAAACGCAGATTGATCCCCAATTGCACTGTTGGATACGGTAGAGGGTGAACATTAAATCCAAAAGGATCAGGACCCATCAACTCTTGTAGCGTTTAGATCTATGGTTGCAAAGTGTTCAGAATCGCCGAATTTCAAGAACCCGTTTGCCTTGTGAAGAACAATATCAATCGTTTTACAATCTGGGTGTTCAGTAGCAGAAAGGGCCATTGTACTCCGTTGATATGTCGTCGAAAATCTGCTCTGGTATATTTTTTGAGTAAAATGGTAACCCCATATTTGGTTAAGGCAGCACACTGCTAAATTAATTCTTATGTATTTTTATACGCTCAATATGCAAGCTCACGCAGGTAAATAATTAAATTTTTGTGGTTACTTTCCCACTCTTCCGAGTGCCACACTTTCGTGCTACGTGTGAGGTCGGTTCGATTACTTCTTCGTTACTAATGACTCGGTATTTTGATTAGTGCTTCCAATTTATCAAGCGCAAACGACACACCACACCCCATCCCTTAGTCAGCTATCAAAGCTTAGCGATCGTCTTTGGCGGAAGCCGGACACCAGTTGATGGAGTAAGAGGCCAGAAGTGCTGTTTGTTAACACGCGAATGTATCCAGCTTTGATATATGTTGAACGTGAAGCAACATCCTTATGACTTCCCATCATATATGTAGCCATAATACCTGATCGGTGTCTAGTAGGTCTAAGGCATGATCCTCTCGTCCGTTATAATCAGTACTCTGAAAGTAACCCGCGTCTTAATAATCGTTTACACACTCAAGTCATCCGAGAAAATTTAGCCTCTTACCAGAACACAAAGGTTGTAGCAAGATATATGATTAGGTTCGGGATGAAATCAATCGGTTGTGCCCAGTGTATTCCAGGGGCAAACAATTCGTATTTGCTTCTTTTCGAGTATCGTGTTCAAAATTAGGTTGCACATAGGGAGTTCAAATTTCGGCAGCAAAATTTAAAAATTTACACAACATGGTCCTTCTGTTGTCTGAACTTCGAAGAGGCTTTCAGTTTGTGTCTATTCTGTCATGCAGCACTCAGTTTAGCTAAGACAAAGTATGGGTTTATGTTTATGCATGTGACATGCAGAAGAAACTGATATGATCTTTGGAAATCCGGTAGAAAACATTTTAGGGCTCAAAATGAATGCATAACGATTTGCATTGCAAAAGTTCTGTGAAGAAATTTCACAGAACGCCTAGCAAGAACACAGTCAAGAAACATAATAGTATTTCCTTAATATCTGTTTAAAACGAGCGAAGTCACGAGAGATCTCAGTTTGGTACGGTCCATTTAATGTGTTATGCTCTACGTCACCTGAAAATATGTGTGAGGAAAATATTTATGCATGTATTGTAGCATGAATCAAAACCCGCCGTTGGCTTAAGTTGGTTCCCCTGAGCGAACTCCCTCAGTGCTGGGTACAAAAGGACCGGGACCCTTCAAATTATTTGTTCCCATTGTATTCCAGGGGCAAACATTTCGTATTTGCTGCTTTTAGAGTATCGTGTTCAAAATTAGGTTGCATGTAGGACGTTCAAATTGCGACAGCAATTTTTCAAATTTACAAAAACTAGTCCTTCTATTATCTGAAGTTCGGAAAGGCTTTCCGTTTGTGCCTATTCTGTCATGCAGCACTCAGTTTAGCTAAGACACAGCATGGATTTATGTTTATGCATGTGACATGCAGTGCTGGGTACATCTAAAGTCTCAGTACTCTCGTTGAAGCCCTTTGCCATTTGGTCTCGAAGGTAGGAGAGGTCGACTACTGTCCGTGGAGTCCATTACCACCAATTCATACAGTTGGATATTAATCAAAGCAGAGCTAAATCGCATGAAAAATGTTTACGTTTTCGCTGCTGAAATCATTGTTGAGTGTATATACCAGCTTAGGTTTTTGTTTTTGCGACATGCTGTATTGATATTTGTTACACATATGGATAAATAGTTTCATTCACAAGCCTAAACGAATTTGATTCACATTAAGCAGAGGCGCTATGGATAAGAAATATAAATTCCAGAGAAATAAATAACACTTTGGTCTAGTTCACCCCATATAAGCTGCAATGTCAGCATTTGTTCTCCACGCTGCATGTCAGGTTCGTCGTAATTTGGACGAGTTCAAAAGGGTCTTTGTAATCCGCCCTGCCAACAGTGCTAACCTCGTTTGCTCTCCCTAGTTTTCAGGAGTGCCGCCCGCTGCCCAAACGCTATCCCGCTGGACGCCATTTCAATATAGTCCACCGGGATACATAAGCGTCAGACAATAAATTGCAAACGGATTAAACAAGAAAAGAGTAAATTTTGCGCAGAAAATATGCTGGTCACTCGAAAATTAAAAAGGGAGCATTTGGAAAACTGACTGCATTTACGCAAGTATGCTAAAAATCTATTCGAATCCAGCAGACAGGTGATTGTTCTGCAAATATTCACAGATTGGATTTGTGTTGTTCGAGTAAATGCTGCAAAACTTTTCTTTTACTTCATCTCCTAAGATTCATGCTAGAAATTTTGATCCAAACGAGTTAGTACGTTTCTTTACCTGGAACTAAATATCGCTCAACATCGCTGTTCAACACTTTCAAATGCTGGCCCATCACCAGAAGATTGTGGAAAGTTGAGGAGACGTAAAGTAATCCGCCATTCAATGTCCCGTTTTCTACTTCATACTACATGGATATATATATATATGTATATGCTTTATGCCTTACAAAAGACAGCGTATAATACACACTTGCTCCCGGATAAGGTATTCTAGTGAAGTTGATTGCACAGTTATTAGTGAATAGTTAAAATGTCGCTGTTGGTCAGCACGACACCAGTGAAAACTAGAATTCCTATATATGCTGCAGTTTGTTCACGAGCTTTTCTTCAGCTTTCGCAAGCAGAACCCGGCCAATGAACACCCTATATCCTCCCTGAAGTAACATTTGCTACTTTATGCACATCGCAATTTCATGGCGCCTACATCGTCTTACTCAGAATGCAATTCGATCTTGGCCGCTATGCCATTGAGCAATGTTGTTATCCAATAAACATATTCAAACATTGCAACGATAAGCGTTCATTTTGTTATTATCCCTTCATTGGCGATCATTAGAGCCGTCACTGATTTCCTCGCCATATATGCTGTCGGAGATTCTGCAATCAATCCATGTCCATTTGATGTGCGTGAGTAGCAGCACTAGGACTTCAACATCTGGTGGAAGGCCTTGTCTGAAAGAAACACTCAAATAACACGTTTGTAGAGTGCAAACATGGAAGTACGATAACCTATAAAATTTACGGGTGCATATGATAAACAGTTCGCTGAAAGTTTCGGGCATTAATGCGAACGAAATGAAATGTTGTAACTCTTGGTATAGTTTTGCCAACGCCGACGGGATAACGGTGATCTGTGTACTAGTTAATATGAGATCACTCAGTTTTTTTAAAGCAGGTCTGCAATGGAACGTGTGCCGCATCTTCGTTGAAGCTGTATTTGGACGACTTTGAAAGTAACATTTCACCTTAGTTTGAAACGAACATATTTTTTTTAAAATGACTTGTGAACTTTGGACGGTATCCAAAGTGTCGCACAACACCAAAATAGTAAGGGAAGCTTGATTAAGTTTATAGAAAGCGTTTCGGAAGTTTCATGAAACACCCAGAGATTATTTAGAATCTCTGCGCAAAGCATCTGCATCAGCAGAAACGTTCCAAGAATTCCACATAGATAAAAATATGTACTTGTGATGAACAGATTTTTCACCTAAATTTAATTATCATATACTACATACAATGAGGAATAGTACGCGAAATTCTTTACAAGGTCTTATTTTGTTTTGCAGGCGCGGTTGCAGACAGCAGCATTCGACGTTTGCTTTGGCATGTCTTAGGCTTACATTTTGTTATATCTGCACAAGAACATGCCGAAAACCAGTATCGTATTGTAGGCTTTCCCATATCGAACACGAGCAGATTGGGCTAACCCACTGAATTTATTATACATTAGAATGAAAAATATATTAAAGTCAGTACTCGCCATAATTCTGTCTTGATACTATCTTTGTTCAAGATGCACTGTGATGTGTGACAAATATGTGTGATCTGGTTGCTTATACACAGCCGGCCGCGTGTTTATATTGAGTGGGATATCACAACTCCCGGCTGAAGAAACGCGGCTCATGGTATGTTTTTGGCTTCTCGTGGTCCACGACACTCGAAATATCTATCATGTAAAAAAACGGCACCTGAGTGCACTGGAGAATAACCTACAGGTGTTGTCTGTTTTCCAGAAATTTGAAGCAGCTTGAACCCTTACATGTGAGTAAAAGTTTGTGTTATGTTTTGGCGATAGTTGAAATACCACGTTATTCATTCTTATATCCTAGCTTTACCATAAACAAACCTTGAGCATGTCAAGCTTGCGAGGCAGAAGAAAATACTTTTACCCGAATATAAACAAATTCCTCAATATAAGTTCCCGACACTCAAATTATATATCCTGTTAGTTCACAGTCCCAGTTCACCAGGTGATATATGAAAATAGAAAGAAAACTAACGTCCGAGAGATAATTTGCCCAAACTGTCAGCTTCAATAATTAGAAATTGTCCCGTGAAGTAATACAAACATTTGCACGCTTGTTGGAAAGTCTTTGGACACAATGAAGTGAGATCATGACATTTTCAGATTTTATCTCTTTTTTGCGCAAATTGTGGTAAATAAAAACGCCTAAGGTGTTCTCATCTATGCTGCCAACATACCTATCAGAATGCTATATCGAAATACGCAAGGTAAGCTTCAATTAACTCGCTGGTGGGTGACTTCTAGGAATTTTACTTTTCAGTCCACGTATCTTCATTTATTATGTTCACCAAATTTATGATCATTTGCCAAACTAAGTGTAAATAATATTTTTGTACGTTCCTGGTTACCCCTGTTAGAAGCTTTACTTTCGAAAAACCTGCAAATGTATTTGTTTTAGTTTCGTTTGGTTTTGGTTACATTCAATTTTGGGGTGCTACCAGATATACAGAATCAATGTAAAATTAAGAATTTGAACTCATCGTGTGATGGACGTGATGCATTCAATAGTATTCCCTTTTCCATTTACTGTAATTCATGCGGACCGTAGTGCAACACGGCAAATTAGGCCGATTTGCTTCCAAAGCCAGAATGCCGACATATTTATGCTTGATATGTGCCCTTCAAGACATTTTTTGGAGATCTGGCCGCATCGCTAAGCTGGTAGCATAAGCTAGACTGTGCTTCCGGTTGAGCGCATGCCACTGGCCCAACGTTGGCTTCAACGTTTTGTCGAAGCTTTTGAAATGTTTGGCTACATTCTGTTGAGCGTTCGGTCGTGTAACACTTGCAAGAGTGTGGTAACTTAGCGACCTCATCCGAAAGCCGACAAAACATCGATAATTCCAGTTTGGTGCCCGTTGATCCATTGGCAGTTTCCAAGTTTGTGTGCCAATCACATTGCACAATTTGCATCACCACCTGAGAAATCGCCACTGCTGACTGTTGACCTGCTACTCCCAATATTTCTAGCCATATACATTTGGCATCTGATGAACCTCAAACTTGTCAATCTTGAGGCTGATGCAGTCAGTTTTAGACATGCACTTTTTCATATGCTGGAAACTCGTGCTATCTGATTGACTGAGCTTTCGGGTGATCGGGTTGGAATTTATAATTCCTCTTTAATCCGCCACTAGGACGTTAGCTTCGTTGGCTTTAAACCCATAATTAGGGTAAATTTACAATTATATAAATGATTCGCTTTTGTCTGTATGCATATTTTGTTTAATTTTTCACACTTGAGAGCATTTCTTTATGATCAACTGACTTAGAGGTTGGTTCTAGCGCAATAGACGTTGGCACTCTAGCTAGGACATGGGAATAGAGTTAGTAGAATCACCCGGATGACTATGTAATCGTAGATAAAATTAAGCGGCTAGTGCCAGGTGCATAAGGCACACCAACACGATAATTATTGTTCCTCAAATTTTGTGAGGAAAGCAATGTGGACTAGCATCTTTCACCTCAATTGCAAAATATTACCTGGGGTTATGTACCTGTGCACAGAGACAAATTTAGACACGGCACTGCAGCTGCATGTTGATTTTGATTTTGATTAATAACGGCAAAACACGCAGGGGGACACAAAGACATAAAGACTTTCCATAAATACTTTGTGGGGCCATTTTGAGCGGTTTTTTTAAAAAGCGAAGAGGCATATGATTGTAACTTGTGTATTGGCTGAAACCCGCTGAGTTTTTCAGTGACATTTAACCGTGCAAATTCTACGTACTTGTTTTGTACTAGGCTGCCCGTTCTTTGGGACGATTTGTCACGTGCCATTTTCCACGCTTGCACCCTGTTAGCTTACTCCATTTATAATCTCCAGGCTGTCGGATCTAGGCCATTCAATCCTGTGTGTAACGCAAAAAGAATGAGTATCCGCAACCAATTAAACAATAAGGGCTACGTGAGCGGTTAGGAATTTCGAAGTAAAAGGAAAATATTTAGTCTTCTTGGAGAGATCCATTGCCTTCTACTCGCCCATGCGTCCAAAATACTGAAGCAAAATAAGCACATCCATTTGGGCTAACGATAATGAGGAGAAATGCGTGAATTTATTAAACCCGCAGACACAGAAACCCTACGGCCACCAGCCTAATTCCGTTCATCAAACACCACATTCACAGTGCTGATAACAAATCACCATCTATAAATCGGCTTGTGTCACTTTACAATCTTTTTTTGTTTGTGAGTAAATGTTAAGGCATTATCAAATTTAGAAAAGTCAGCACAAATAGCTGCTGTCGGTCCTGATGAAAACGAAATTCTTGGCATGATGTTGAATTTTCTGGGAAGCACGGAAGAATCAAACCCGGCTAGGTTTCACTGAAAATACCTGGTCTGCTAGTTCACATAAAATACTACCAAAAGTAGCAATCATTCAAATGCCCACTGAGACAAAAAGAGTCAAATCAGTTTATTGGCTTTCAAGGTAAGGTTTTGCCGAAACAAATGGTCGCATTCATGGGTGACCACAACCAACCATCACCGGGGATGTGGTAAATGAACTTCCAGGGATTATATCTGGAACCTTCTGGCTCACCTGCATGGGTATGTCCTTTCGCGTGGTAATATTGATAAGTTACTGGCAACAGGAGAGTAGTCTCAGTTCGAAGTCGTTTCAAGCATGATTAAACCTATTCGAAAATCAAGTGTTGGTGGATGTGAGATTTTATAGAATACATATCCACATGACTCGCTTTTAAACAATCGTCCTCCTGTCCTGGCACAATCATTCTGGTGAGTGCACCCGAAAAGGTAGCGCTGATCTTGAGCTTCGCTTCTGTTCAGCGAGGTGCGGGGTTCAAATCCCGGCACGATAATTAGATATGTACTGCTGATGAGCATTAATGAGAGCGAAACACGAGTCTAGATTTACCCATTTGATGTCGACTAATAAAATGCCAGCACAAAGGGACGACTTTTAAAGTGCGTGTCATATATTTTACATATATATCCTACTACCGGCACCTCAAACAAAATGCGTCTGTGTTGCCACCTGACTGGGATATCCTAACTGACAGGTCAATCTGTTGTCACATCCAAGGTGTTACTGGTCGTCATTCGAGGCATCAAGCGTTCCGCACACATTAATCAATCGCGAGCATATACAAAAATATGCATGCTAATATGCATGCCTTGGGATGGCTGACTTCCACGCCACTGCAGCTGTATTTGAGAACACAGAATACTTTATTTATTAAAAAAGGGTTCCCAGTTACCTCTAAATTCTGTATGTCGCTCTTAATTTTAAGTATAGTATCCAGTGATTTGGAGGCCCCCGATATCCACTTGAAAAGCGGTTTTGGACACAAAATTTTGTGAGGTCGCTTGCATCAAGATATAATTTTTATACTAAACCATGTCCAACAAATAGGTCCTCCTGGCGTCGAAGCGTTCCATATATACAGTCAAGTAAGTTACTAAGAGAGAAGAAAGTTGTTTTTGCGTTTGTGGATTATCCGCTCCTCTATGATGAACCCATGCTTTTATATCTACCATGTGTTTGGGTGGGACAGTTACTTGGCCCTTATGATCTATATATTACATTTATTATTAATATTTATATATATTATATTACCTTGGGTTCAATAACTCTTCACTAATTTAAGCGGATTGTACTTTTCCATGATGCCCTTCAATTTTCTGTTAAATTTTCAACAGTCAGTGTGTTTGGAACTTTTTTGAAGTCCACTTTAAAAGGCGTAAACTTTTGTATCAGGGGATCAAACAAAGTCGTTTGGACTAGACGCACAATGGCCTTCTGAAATAGGTTTGCTTTACGCTTGAAAACTCAGTACAAGCATTGGTCGATTTTTTTCAATACTTGAGTCCTCTCAACTGAGATGTGGACCTTCAGCGTTCTATTCACTCAGCAACAGGAATTTGGCACCGATGGAAACTCCTCCACGAGAAGGATCAGATTTGCCCAGTAATCGTTACAAAACTGCTCAGTAACATATTAATATTTGTATTCTTATTCGGTAGCAAAACATGGCATAAGTTCTCCAGTTTCTCGCCTACAGCTTAAAAAGTAAGCACGTTCCATAAGACATTTGCTGGCGAACTGCAACTTGGCGAATTCTCTCAGTCAGCTGCCTTATTGTTGCTTAAATTTAGGAACCCCTCAGCCTTTCTCTAAGGATGAAAATTTGATATGTTCTATACTGGCGGGAACTAGCCGTACCATTTCGGTTAATTTGAGTTTCAGAAGACGCTACTGACGAATCATCACTAGTCATCGTGAAACAATTTGCCTGTAATTGGGCGCCCTTTTGAGGACAAATACATCTCACCACAAATGTAGAGATCTAACACGTCATCTAGTATCACCTGGAGTATTGATGAAATTAACCATCAGACGCCCAAGTTCATCACACTTATTTTGAAAATTGTCCGGCAGTACTGAACTAATCTCTTGTTCAAATTTGCTTGAGGTTTGCTTGCAACCGTGTTCTGCAGATGCTTAATTGGCCCATTTCATCCATCATAATCAAACGGGCTGGTGGCCATTAGCGGTATAGCAGGAATCGACAAATATTCGGCGATGCAGATAAACAACAGCAAAATATTCCTGAGGCGCGCTTGTCAGCATGAGCACTAGTGTCAAAACAATCAATGGCAAAAATATCACTGGTTTAATTGGTTATTGAGAACATGTGAACTTTTATTAGCGTTGTCTCCAAGTAGTAATCATTGATAGTGTGCAACGACAAGGCACAAGTACCTCCAGCCGCATGAAAGCGTTGAGGAACTCAGGCACGGAAATGTAGTTGATTTTGAGCAAATATTGCATTCGCAGTTAATCAGGTTGCCAGCCTTGATTCATTTTCGCAGAAGATTTCATCCTCAAATACCCAACTTGTCAGGTAATGAGAGACCAACAGCCTATGGGATGTGAGCAGAGGGAACTGTACAATACATCATTGATATTTCCGTTAAAATCGTGTTATCCGGTACATTTGAGAATATCAAAAAATACGCGGTAATTTTCCACGAGATATAACAACAGTGAATGACATTCATCCTGCGGTGCGTCACGTGAACACACAGAGAAATAATTGTCAGTGAATCCAGCCGGAATGAAAAGTAATATCTTAGCTGCGACTATGGCAGTTTAAATTTCAGTTAGCGCTATTATGTTTCTCAAAATTACAAATCTGGAGAAGACACTAAAATTGCTGGAAACAGATGCATAAAAGGGTATTGTACAACCAGATGAAAAGCACTGTGCACACACACAAATTTCGCGGGGTGGCAGAGAAACCCAGCATTTGTTTATTCTTGTTAGCTATTTTGAGAGTTGAACTACTAAAGTCTGAAGGAGAAGATTATGCTAGTGGAACAAAAACGGAGCACCCCCGCAGTAGTTTCATTTAGCCACATTTGAAAGAAAACTTCATGTTTCTCGTCGACTCCGTGCACTCCGTCAACTTGCATGCGATTTTTCGAAGTTCAGAGCCCACCGGTGTCGGCAACATGCGGCCTAATATGCCACACATCAGTTCAAATCGAATGCGTGCCAACTGTCGCGCTGCACGTAATCAACTAATACAAACAAACGCCCGATTTCGGTTGGAATAGGATTTGCTTATGTTAGCAGAAGGTCTTAGAAATAGCGGCATCCAAATTAATTCGTCAGTTTATTGACCTGTGCATGTAAAATATAACAAGATCAACGAGCGAGATATTAGTTCCTTTGATGGAAATGTCGGTATTATTCCTTAAAACAGCACAAAGCTACGCGAAAATACCACCTGAGATTTCATCTCAGACATTGATGGCCTCCGTGTGAGATTCCGATTTTGAAATTTCCGGCTAATGTTTCGTTCCTGTGATGTAGGTGATTTACACCCCAAAATTCTTCCTTAGATCGTGTGATGCAAACTATATACATCTAGTGCCATTTGCTTACAAAGGAGCTTGATGGATCGTGAACATATGTATGGGTTCTCAGTAAAGAAACTGGTTATAACAGAGAGCCTGCACATCATTGAAACAGTTAAAATAATGTTATC
This sequence comes from Clonorchis sinensis, assembly GCA_003604175.2. Lineage (NCBI taxonomy): Eukaryota > Metazoa > Platyhelminthes > Trematoda > Opisthorchiida > Opisthorchiidae > Clonorchis > Clonorchis sinensis. The sequence continues at coordinate 20,284,279 of CM030371.1, read as the reverse complement.
CCGCGTTCATTTATTTACATTAGCGGACATGAAATGCGGAATTTCTTTAGATGAAGCGCAAACGAAATATGGAACAGGCACTAATTGTCTGGTTTGTGCAAGTCACTGGATCCAGACATGGGGAGACCAAATCATTTGCTGCATGGATTTTGTAATCTCGATTTGGGCTGGTTTGAGGTGACATTCAGTGGTTTGCTTATAGGTGGAGCCTTGGATTTTGGTGTTACATAGCATTTGGAGATGGACGACTGGGTCCATTCGGCATTCGATAGCAAACACAGGCCAATCGGTCAATGGCGCGTGATTTCAATTTGGTATTTGACGCGCCAGCTAACAAGACACAATATGGATGAGGTGCGGTGACATGTCCTATGTGGCCCAATTTGATAGTTTTGTCTCCTGCTGAAGAAAACATCCCCAGAGCTACAAAACAGACTGTTTGGCTGGCCAACTCAACCTCTTGTTGTTGCGAATTACGTTTACTGGTGTTAGATAAACCGCAGCTAGATTGCACCATAAATATGATTTAATGGGGAACTGAGCCTTCGAAATTTTCCATCCTTAAGGCATCCACCCTGCACGGGAAAAGACAAATAGGTACCTAGCTGAAAAACTCAAAGTTGTTCGGGCTCCAACCGTTATATGAATTTCAATGAATTGCATTGGATAACCAACCTGAAGCAGCGCTTTACTTAGAACGTCCTCCAGTTATACCAGTGGATCCGAGTCGCATGGTCTCGTGGCTCCGGACCATTCAATCTGCGCTTACCAGCTAGTTTGGTGTAACCACGGACCTTAACTGCTCAAAGTTGCACGTGTCCTTGTGGCCACCAGAACACGACAAATATCCGCCGCCAAAGTTATATATATATATATATATACATGTATATAAGCGAACGTCTGAACCTCGCCTAATCATGCTTGGTCTCAACCAACATGGAAGTCAACCGGCCATTAGGCTTCCTCATGTGGCATGACAACTAATCACTAGCAATGGGATATTAAAGAAAACGATCAACTTCCAATGCGCCCGATTACATTTATATGCACTTCTGCCATTTATCATTACCCTGAAGCGAAAATCCATTTCATCTCACACGTATTCGTCGTTTCATATCTAGTCATTTTATTGTGTGCTCGCTAGCGCTCTGTAATCCTGAAATCATACAAGTTTGAAGGTGGCTTTCCTATAAGTTATGAGTAGGTGCATGCAACCTTTACCTCCAGAGTTGTTCGGGCAACTAAGTTGTTAAAGTTTGGCATTCACACACAGTTTGCGTGATTTTATTTGCCAATGAAAAATATGCATTACCATTGAACTTGTTAAATGGATTTCTATCCAGGTATCTGTACACGCATGCAAAGCTCAGCTGCTTTGAATTCTCATTTGCATATCTGCCCATCCAGTTCCAAAAGTCGGTAGGTCCTAGATGTTTAACGGTGCTGTCCTTTGCACATACTGAGTGATTTGTTACAAGGCTAAATCATTACCAATATTGCGCTCGGTCAAATGAAGATAATGTAGTGACGGCCAAATACCTAATGCCTTGAAATTTCAATTAGGGAATTATTCAATGATCAGTTAGGGAACTGGATTATCTTTTCTGTGGAAGCCGTTTGCTAAAAAATCCGAGAAAAAACACCGATGGTGATATATTTTCCATTCGTTTTGGTCTGCGTCGTCTACGTTCTCCATGTGCTTGAGGCTTATATAACAGTGGCATCCCGGGGGCTGCGCAATAATGTTTTTGTACCACTTGTGTCATTCTAAAGCCCTAGGAACCGTTCAACGTATTAACATTTCCGGCTATACCCAACTAGAAGCTCATCCTACAAACCGGTGAATGTGAATTATATTATATACACATTTACCGTTTCAAGTAGAACCAGAGTAGTGCATTATTGCCAGATTTCTGCATCCGGTACCGTGCGCGATTTTCGTGTTTCTGGAAGTGGTTCGCAGATGGGCGTCCTCAGATAATTTTTGTGTGATTCGCCGAGGGTCATCAGGCTGCTCAAACTTTGAAGCCGTAGTAGACTACATTTTCTAATATCAGTAGCAGCCTGAGGAAGATTGCCACAAAGAGAAAGATGTGTGTGCTCAAGCGCAATCGAACAAAAATTGCCATGCCTGAAAATGCTCCGTGCTCTGCGATAGAGTAAAATATCGTTTCCGTCTATTAGCGGGTTGATTCATATGGTGCAACCGAATCACGATGAACCAGCTCTAAGATTCGAGGCTTGAATTACAAGCACACTTGGCAGCTAGCCGCATTTATTCAGCCGTATTCCGGATTCACGTGTTCGCACCACGATTACTGTGGGAGGTCAACGGCGGTTGAGTAAGCAGATCATCACTGAATGTGGTCGACTAGTGAGTCAAGCTTCTGAACTGAGACTACATTCAAAATGCGCAATATTTCATACATTCTGATTACGTGCGGACATTATTTCAACTCATTTCAGTAAATATTGTGACGAGTTACCCACGGCGATAAGCAAGCGTGAACACCATGCATGGAGGCTTTAGTTTATCACGTTTTTGCGAGGTTTTCTTTACCAAACAAATTTCGAAGAGTCGTCGTTTATCGTCAAACGGTCAACATGTGTAAATCCATGAACTATCATACAGTGCACGATGTGCATTAAGCTAGCTACGGGGTCCATGGTGTTTCTGTACCTAATATCAGTGTCTTCCTATATGTACCTGGCATTCTGAAACAAATTTCTTTTGTAAATGGCTTCCTGCGCTGGGGGCAAACGTGTATTTTATACAACGGTGTGAAACTCATTTGGAGGCCAGCGGGATCTCCCGTTTTTGATGTTTCCAGGCAATATTTATGCAACCTACTTTCAGAAAACTACTAAATGCTTCGCGAATAGAATTCGCGAATGATGAAGAAACTGTGCACATATTTGTGTACATGAACTGAAGTTTTATAAATCTGCTCAAAGTTCCATCCAGACTGGTCATTCTGAACGCAAATCAGCGATTATGTACGATGCAACAACATGATTGCCCGAGACCAAGCCCCATCGCGGATTAAAAGAGCAGTTAAATTGGTTCACCAATGTTGCTCTGTAACAATTTACGTGTGGGTTATACGACCTCAGTTGGGTGCGAATTGAATGTGTTTGTGCCACACAAGCAGGTTCCTCATTAATGAAATTCATGCTTTAGAATTTTTACACAGTGCTTGATATATCGTTCAATGTTCCGGTGGCCAGAGTAGCGATGCAATCTGTAAAGTGTTTTAAAATGCTGACAATGATTTGGCTCGATACGTTGCAACTTCTAGTCACATTTGTAAGCCAGTGAAATGAAACTCTGTGGGCATTCTAACAATTGGGTTTGACCCAAAAGCTGCAGGAGAATCATCAAGCAAGTGTTTTTTGAATTGCTCGCGCACATGACTTGAGGTATTGTGCACACATATACTGGCTTATTATGCAGAGTCGCGTGTAATAACACGCACGGATTTTGTGTCAGGGTAATCAGTACAAGAAGTCCACTATTGTAACGCAGTATGCAGAGATGTGCAGTTCATTCCACTGACATATCAACGAAGTTAGACCGCAAGCAGTCCTGCGTATTTAGGCCGATCTGAGTCCAGACATCGGGTTCGGTATGAATTCTATTCGAAATGCATTTAAATATGCACTGTCCATTCCAATACAACTTTGCTTTCCCGTGGTTTTACACCGTCGTTCTTGGTGACCGGCTACAAACCTATATGTTATGCAACAGTGGTAAAAACGAAATTTAACTCTTTCACAAATGAGAGCCAAGCGCACGAATGATGCGATCTATGATCTGGAAAGTCAATGAATACACCACAAACGAAAAAGAGCACATAAGCTGGATGACAAATAATCACACACAGTTTGTTTACATTATTTGACTAGCAAAGGTTCTGCCGTGTGATAATAAGCAGGGTTGGAAATACCCTAGTTTGAAAAGGCTGTGGGAAAACCGTTGAAGACGCATTTTCCGAATTTCTCATTTAGAGCTCGGACGACTTGATGCACGGCGTAAATGGTTGCTGTTTGATCCATCGTAACACCGATGGTCTTCCAATCAAGTTCTCTTGGATGGAACATTGCATCATTACACTCTTTGATAATGATTCCAGGCAGTGAGAGCCCCATGACCTGGATGTTAAAAAGAGATTCATTCAATAGATTACTATATGCCCATAGGTCGGAGCTGTTAATCAGTGACTGCACAGTGGTACGTCTATAATTGAGTAACTGCATACATACTTAAAATAAATGAGGATTAACACAAGTATTCACTTTACAACTTACAACTGTTTTTGTCTTCTGGTCCGACGATCCAGAACTCTGCAGAAGGGCAAAAGTAAACAAATGGAGCAGTGAAAATTATTGGTATGAAATAAGAAAAATCATAAAATCCGACGGGTTGTGAACCGTCTACTCAACACTGTACCCTCCTGATGAAATTGCCGTGTTTTACGAGACCGCTTTCGTGTTGCGGACGTTCTGCCTCATCAATCCAGATATATATGGAGCAATATGTTCTTCCAAGATTAAATGCTTGGAGGAGGCATGACACAGTTTTATTGGTTATTCCGCATTACTCGATTTTCCAAGTTGCTTTTCCCTTTGGTCAATGCACAAGGTGAAAACAGTTGGTTCACAAATAGGCCGTGTTTGTATTTATTGAAAATCTGGCCAAATATATGCGCTTGATTATTTGGGACGACAGTTTGATGATTTCTGCAACAGAAACTTCCAGATAAAACTGACCGTGCAGTGTAGTTTTCTGTGATCTAAACGCATCGAGGACGAACTGAAAACTCTCCCTGTGACTAACCATAATATAATAAACTCTCCATGCCACGGTTCATGCCGTTCGTCAGTTTGAGAGATATAAACACAGTTCTTAGCCACCTGTGGCCAGTCGGTCAGGTGTTAAACCGATTGCCGGAATTCTACGGCTCTTAACTTCACATTTACTTGAGCTCTGCATGGATGGTGATACTTATCAACACTGGACCAGATACACAATTCCCCTTAGATTTTCAGCATAAACCAGTCTAGGTGGAACTCCGTGTGGAATTCGTGGCCGCACGTGCTCACACATAAGCCGGTGGATCCGCCAGGCCTAATTAGTTATTTAGGTTATACTGCTTTAAATGCACTCATGAAAATCTTGTTTGTCGCCAGAAGAGGAAGACTGTATAGTTTTGAGGAAAACGTTACCAGTCCGTGATACTATAGGAGAAATAGACAAACAGCTTTCAGACATCTACTTCACCGACAGTTCAATCCACCTTCGATACAAAACTGGGAATTAGGCATTCCAGCAGACACCTCCTTGATTAGACTGCGGTGGACGGCAGAATAGCCGAGAATCGGAGATTAGGCCAGGTGTTTCTGTAGAATGATGGAATCCTTTGATGATTATTACACTGATTCCTGCAGGTATACAGTTCGGGGACACGACGTGTTTTTGTGTTATGTGAATAGAAAATTGTACCTGTCATGCGTTATTTGTTATCAGTTGTCGCAGAACACAAATTTTTTCTAACACACACAGTACACACATAGCCAGTAGTCATTCCCATACACATCTGTTATGTGTCTGTGGTCATTAAACTACGAAAAATCTTATGGTCACCTTAGGCAAGACTGTGCTGTTCACTGAAGAACATGCTATCAAATCACCGAACAGGCGATGATACTTTCGGTTCCGAAAACCTCACTATGCAAACGAGCTCAGGTCTGTTTATCACTCTTAATCGCTCCGTCTCTGGTGCCTCAAAAATTTGGAAAGTTTCCTAATTCTCAATAACTGATAGATTCTGGAATGGCTCCACTTCGTTAAAAGTAATTTTGCCTAGCGAAGATGAACTGTATCCAAAATACAAGGTCCTCCATCGGGTACCCTAATCCCGGGAACAATTTGCAATCAGTATTTTTAAAACACGCCCGCAATGGAAATTGTGATTGTTATCCGCGCTATGTACCCTAGAGGAACTGTAGGTGTTCATTTGCGATTTTCTGTATGGGCACGCAACTCTAAGTTGTAAGCTACTGTAGAAAGAAAGGCGGTGGTTGCGGAATTTTGTACTGTTCAAGACAATTAATCTGAATCAGTTCTAAGCATGCTGTGGCTAGATTGCAAGACAACATGGTTGCAATATCACAATCAGTTGGTCGTACGCAACGTGCTTTCTGAGTTACGTATAGAAAAGATTCGGTTTGTTTTGGATCAGTCCAGATGTTAGCTATCATATTTTAAGCGGGAATGATTTGGGTCCTGTCACACGTTACTCTTAAGAGTTTCAAACAAAAGATTGAAAAAAAATTGCCACTTAAATATCTGTAAATATGACTACCGCGCCGATAGATAATATACCGTTTATGCGATGCGGATAGAGCGGGCCTCAAAACTTTCCTGTAGCTTTCGTGATGCTGTTCGCACACATCCTGCGCCAATTCTCCACAAACGAGTTTGATGTCTCGTGAATTTGTGTACAGCGATACACAAACATTTTTGAAGAACTGGATAAAGGATGCGACTGTGGTAACCATTCGTTGGATAATGCTAGTGAGATTTAAAAAACATATTAAAGTCACAAGTAAAATTCATTTTCCGTTTGCTCTGTGACGCATCAACAAAATGCACCAGAAATGAAGCGATTACAGCTACTGCAGATAGGTGGATAAATTAGCAACATCAGAGAAGCGAAACATTGATGAACCGTACGCCGTTTCGTCATTAGGCAGCGGAAGAAAGAAATTTCTTCAATTTGGGTCAACCAGTCATGATGTTCCAACTGCTGCTACGCTAATCAGACCCTGATGATTCAGTCATGAATAGTGCTCGCCTGATCAGATCAATTGCGGTCAAATTTATAGACAAAAACGATCCAAGCAAACGACAGGGTTGTCATCTGATAACTTGCTGAATTGAGTCAGCCGTCATCCTTTAACGTTGGCTTGCCTTTCATTTATATGAATAGCATGCGAAACACCCGCAAATAATGATAATATATTAAACTTTACATTCCACAGTTTATGCCAATCATCAGCTTCGTTGAAATATTTAATGGATACATAAGATAGTAAAGTTATCCACAATGTTGAAATTTTAATTTAGTGGCTAACGGACACATAAGAACTACAACCATTTTGGAACCCAATTAACAAGAGAAATAAAACGCAGTTGGCGATTATTTGTGAAAGTATCACCACGGACGCAAAAGGAACACCAGTAGATTGAAATGAGATGACATGGTGCACAAAAATAAACTGGGCCCACACTATTGCGTTTCGATTATGAGTATGTCCCACACCTTCGCACACCATACATACCATGTTCTTACTGAGGATATCATCGTTTGTTTACTACAAATATATAGTACTTATAGAAGAAACAAAAGGACGTACCAAATTCGACGGTCAAATCAAAGTTTCGTATAGAAACTTCACACTAGTGGCATTGCTTTATGACTGATTGTAGCCAGCTAAACGGCTTTCGTCAATTGTACGTACACAGTCTATGATAAATGGCCTACAGATGGTCGGCACCATTGCGAATTTGGTTAGCGTAGGTTTGTACGCTGGCCTGCAGTCTGAGCAGATCACATTGGGTTCATTTATTTGCCTGAGCATTTTATTCACACAGAATCTGTTTTCCCTCCATGCGGGACAACTAAAACTGGTCGCCGCGATCGATTTATGTGTTCTTCAAATGACATGGAAGGCGGATGTGACCAGCGTGCGTGGGAGCTGAACGTTTCTGGGATTACAGTTTACGCGTTACCGTCAATCATGGATTCGTCACTGAAATCCATACGACAGACTGGCCCTTGGAGCACGCCAAATGCACAGACAGTCTATACAAAACGAATCAGTTCAGGAAGCTAGGCTTAAACAGCAGGAAAATAGCAGGTAAATTGTAACGAATCACCACAATATCACATCCAACAATAACGCGTAGTTCACGTCACGTTTCTGGGAATATAGTTCACGCGTTACCGCCAATCATGGATGTGTCCATAGGATCCGTCACGAAGAGACTGGACCTTACCGTGGTGTGGCGGTTTGTGTACCTCGGCGACCCATTGAGCTATACTGGGGGGTGCCCGCGTGACACTCACAGGGTCTCTCATACCAGGTTGGTCCATGGGTAGAGGTCTGACGAACACAGTCTCCTGGCCCTCCAGGTTGGGGGTTGGAACATGTGTGGCGACGTGTTCCGTAAAAATGGTAATGTACTTGCATTTCCAGCCCAACACCGCTGCCTTGCGGTTAGGCTTTTGAGCCAAAGGCTTTGGCTAAAGACCCTAATCGCCCTCCTGTCTAGGTGTGGGCGCCCTGGCAGTATCCCAGCCCTCGTACAACCATGACATGATGACCGTGTTAAACCGCCTTTACCACCGTACGATGGTCCTCTTCGTGTTCCTTCGAGTTCCGAAAAACAATTCACTGTCCAAGTACTCGATAAACCTGTAACCGTATCCATTGATCGAATTAAACCGGCAAGTGGAATCCAGTACTCCCATATCGACTTTACACACTCCAATCACTAATTCATCGCATTCTTCTACGTCTCCACCTATATCGCCCGCCACTCATATAGATAATCAACAGATAACTCTCTCTGGTAGACACGTCGCAGGTTAGCAACGGGCGATTAAAGTTTACATTCTGTTCGGCCTTATGCACTATCTCCAGGAGCTGTGTTGCAGGAGGCCAGCTGAACTGCCCTTCGAAGTGTTCGGCCCATCGTTCCAGTCAGCATTTTTGTGAGTGAGCCGCCTTTCTTGCTTATCGTTTCGCTGACCGTTACTTCCCTGGGACTAGTCGATCGCAGCAGTTACTATAAGGCACGGCTGATTCCCGTAGCAAAAGCCTTCTCCATCTCTCGAGCTTTCGATGTCCACCGGAGCTCTCGGTCTTTTCTTGGGCTCTCCACTATTTGGGATTTGAGGGATTTGGATGTGCCGTCGCACTCGTTGCCTGCTGGTATGGATTTCCTGGCATTAACCAGCGCTAGCGATCTCAACGATTTCTAGTGGTCTGGTGTTCGAAGTGGAGAAGTCGGATAGACAGCACTGAACGCTGCTAGCAAAGCACTTTTCATATTTTTTCATGCTTCACCCACACGCTCATCACCACCACAGTATTGGTTTACTGTGGAGAGTTCTTGGGCTTGCTGAGATCGATAAGGTTGACGTGTGGTTGTTCTTCGAAGATGGGAGATTGGCAAGCCTCTTGCTGACTTGCGAGGGCCTGAGCGGAAATGGACTGTCAGGCGTGCATGCATAACATGATCAGAACCTAGCTGTGTACTCGGGAGGTAACCGTAGTCTTGCAGTGCGGTTCTCCACCGGTGGTTGACGGCCATGTGATTCAACTGGGTTCACGGTTGATTTGCGGTTGGTGGCCGCCAGGTTAGGCGATGTGAACGTCTATGTTGAAAGTCCGAGAAATAGTTGCTGAAGGGGACACAACTGGAGTCGCTCTCCTTTGTCTGTGCGACAAGCATCGACTCCGAATCGACCGCCCAGATAGATTCCACGGAGCACAGACGACCGACTTGGGCATTCATATCGCTCGCATTGGAGCACATTGTCATTGCTACTCTCTCGACGAGTGAACCCGGATATCTATCGACAGAAATTATCTCTCTCAACCACAAAACTGCATCTCTTGGAGACACAGCATACATCAATTTTAAGGGAGCATAAGGTTTCATCAATCATTGCCTGTTTGTCAATTTGACATAGAGTACGGACGTTAGAAGCTCTTATATAGAAAGGATCTCGTGGATTTAGAGGTGTTACTTTGTTCGTTGTTAATGGGCAGCGAGGAGTACAGGGCCTTTCGGTCAGATAAGTGACAGTCAAATGACTCAGCGACGTTTGCTTGTGTGGTGGGAAGGGGCTGCGGAGAGATATCGGTGAACACAGAAATGCGCAGGCAAACGATATTTCGCGGTTGTCTAGGTCGAATGGGCTTTGGTTGAGGTACACTACCTTGAGTCTTCGACTCAAAATTCCGACCCACAAGGCGGTGGGGAACGTATGGCTGTGTTCATGGACCCTGTCCACAGCTTCTGATTCAAAAGTCTGACCCTCGAGGCAGCGGACAGTGGGTTTTTCTTTGGGTACCCTGCCCGGAACCGACGACTCAACAATGGGACCTGCACGGTGGCAGGGTGTCGGCCTAACCCGAGGGCGCAAAATATAAGGTATTACTGTCTCGTTCCGGATGCCTCTGCACACAGCAGGTGCCTTTTGAGCAGCACCGGACTCTTTGGTTTTAAAAGTATATCGACCGTATTGAATAATGCGTCGGCGGTCACGGGCAATCGTTGGGCAATCGTGGGCGTGCGGTTTTTCGGGTCGACCTTTTCCAACTCCTCCCACCGTATTCTCAGGAATCAGGTTCAAGGACAAAAATCCTCATCAAGATGAGAAGAGTCTTGATGGCATTTGACGGAATATAAGTGCTGAGTACCAACACCTGGTGAATTTGAAGCCTGATGCGGTCATGATACTAGGAAATGATCCCGGCAATGCCGTTCATGCAGTGAGGCAGAATACGATTCAGAAACGCCATGTCCGTCTTGGTAAAAAGAAGCCGCCTTCAGCGGGCTGGAAATCCGTTAAATGCATTTATTCAACTTCTGTCCTTTCGGAAGTCGCCCTGAATTCAGTTGTACACTAAGTTTCACGGCAGCTCTAGGACTTTGAAAGTAGCGGCAATCATGACTAGAATTGCGTTAGGAGCAAAATGCGTTTGACGTGCGTCAACGTGAAGCATCAGAAAGCAAACTTGCAAGCATGACGAATCTTGTCATTGAAATCGCGGCCTATCTCGGCCTCCATTGAAATGTTGGACTTGCATTATTAACACTCTACTATTAAACACCGTCGCGGAATTGGACAAGAATTGGTTGTCTAATTTTGTTTACACTTAGCCGTCATATGAGACAACGATGTTATCACTGAGCAGTATAGTTCAGTGTTTTTAGGTATGGCAAACCCACTATATGAATGTGCCGACCAACCGATCCACCGACCAGGCTCGTGCAACCAGTGACAAACTGATGCACCGGTCCCGTCCGTAAAGAACAACCAACGGAAATATACACGTCCTAACCACGCTTTCTCCGCTAAACTCCAGCCGTCTCATCTCAAGCAAGCCAAAGCCTGTTCTTATGTGAGCTTTCACTAACATCCTAATCCCATCTGTTCATATATCATTTCGAAGATTTTGCTTACTTCAATGACATTTCTTCGGGACATACGTCCAAAGCATTCAATCCTCATTCTTGGTTTTGCGTTCATTGCTATTTTGTTTGTATTCATGACAAATTGGCATGTTCCTACGCTGAGCCTTATTGCGAGATGAAATCAAATACACCGAAACCCAGTGCAACTAAAATACGGCTCTTAAAATATGGCCACTCATTTTCAAGAAAAAGTCTCGTACGTTTGCTTAGCAGTGACAGCATTTCCAAGTTGATTGTAAGCGCTCTATGATGTCACTTTTGTGTGCGTACCTTAGTGCAATCTTTCAGAACCTGGATGATAAATATAAAACCAGTTTCAGCGTTCACTAAACCGTAACTCCTTCATCTGGCAAGTCCGTGCACAGTTGGTTGCACCTCATTTGGATAAAATGCTTCGATATACATCATCATCATCATCAAAGACAGCAACATCAGTGTTGACACTGATGCTTCACTGCCGTACAACCATAATGTTCGTCTAATTTCATATGCATATATACATGTATATATGCATATGAAATTAGACGAACATTATGGTTGTACGGCAGTGAAGCATCAGTGTCAACACTGATGTTGCTGTCTTTGATGATGATGATGATGTGTCCATAGGATAGAGTGGTATTTGGAGTACGTCAAACGTACAGAGGGTCTGTATAGGACGAGTACATATATAGGACGAATCGTTACATCCAACAATACCGCGTAGCTTGCGTCGCTTGACAATTGGTGGAACAATCCATCGAAAACTGGAGCAAAGCGACTGAAACCGGTGGTGACAGTGATTTGGCATTCTCAACCGTTCATACACGGATAAATTACGACTATGAGATTTTTCTGATTAAAGGTGATTATATGACATGCAAGCGAAGCGTGCTACACCGGAGCATTCACGATAAACGGACCATCGGGCTTTTGCATAGCTCACTACATCGAGTTGGAGTCTGAAATACTGACAGTGTTCTGATTTCTCCAAATATGCAATGTATGGCCCAATGAGAGTTTCGTGGCATTTACTAAGCGGCAGTGCAATACAAGCGTCGACGTGTAGATAGCATAAAGGACGCAGTGAACCAAGTATAGGAGATATTTCACTCTCAGGGATCTAACCGACCAAAGATCTGTGGTGGTTAAGTGGCATCAATTCTCAAATGGATACAGAGAAACTTGGATGTCCTGAATTGTTATATCCGCTGCTCTGAGTTTTTCTTACAGAGCGCACCTCGGGTGTCGGTGTTAACTCGGTAAGGATCACTAAGCCAAGTTAAGCTACAATATTTTCCGTTGCTTGACCGCACACTCATGAGAGTTGTCATATTGACTGAGACGGAAACGAAAATAAGCCCATTTAAAAGCGGTTGAATAGTTGTCGAAAATGACTGAATTTGGGTGTACTTGTCTACTGACTGACAATCTGAATTTTCGTTTATCGGTACGCAATGACGTACAACAATAGATTAGGAGAATTGTGGCCTGTATGGTTCCGAATTCGCGGGCATCGCTCCCCGATCTTTGAGGCCTACTTAAGATATCCCTCTAATTTCCCCGGTTTTACCAGCCTACGTTCGTTAGGAATGCCAAGAAAATTAGATTGGCGAGCACACTGACAAAAGAGCATCACAGCTTTTCAACGAGTAATACGTATATGCCCGAATAATGTCCAAATCTCCGGTTGCCAAGCCATGTGCTTAATCTCTTGGTGCATACCAAATCACCTCTGATTAACCAAAAAAATTATCAAAAATGGGGCTCATTTAACAGTCCTTAGTGCTCATCCAGCCTGACATATTCCGAGGATGAAAGCGCAACATTTTAGGCCGGGTGATGCGAACATCCCAATCTCGCCTGATCGTGTTTGGTCTCAGCTAACATGGATATATGCTAACATATATGCTTGTTTAGGTGCTATGGCATTGTGGAGCAAAGCGATATTAAAGAAAAAATAACTAACAACACGATCACTTACTTAGATGCGGTTCTTGTTATTCATGATCACGTTAAACTACCAATCCATTCACAACGCGTTATCGGGAATCAGCCTTTAACAATTCCTTGAGTGCGCGAAATACTCCAGAATTTGATTGACCCAACCTTAACTTGAGTACATTCGCAGATTCCGAAAACACAGCTGATCTACGGATATCAAAGTTATTTAGCATGGTATTCAATTCCACAATGCGTATTAATGATAGAAGACACAAACGTGATGAGCTATTAGTAAAAGCACATCTGCCGATATCGTTTAAAGCCATTCTGAAATTCCAGCAGTGGAGTGCAAGCGAACTTGGAAACCGATGTATGCCGATCAGGGGACCTCGGGAATATATGCATTCATTAAACAGACAATCTGGTTTTGATATAATGCGCCGTTTTCCGACTAAATGGTCAACAACGGATCAAGTGCAGATGCGCATGGATTTGTGAGACGCATACAAACTACCACAATTTTATACGTGAGTACGTTGAATTCCCACGTATACTTATTGCTTAGTTCGAAAAAAATCCTTGTAACTCATACATAACCATTTTTCGTATCAAGCTATTTTGTTTGCATACGTGCTAGCACCATATGCGAATGAAATCTCACACGCCTGAATGTGAGTTTTCTATAACGCATGAGTGAGTGCATGCGACGTCTACCTTCATAGTTGTTCAGGTTCGTAGGTTACCACCGTGCGGCGATCACAGACAATTTGCTTGATTTTAATTTGAAATGCAAAATATGCATTTCGCGTTTGAACTCCACAAACGGATATCTACCCAAGTTTCTTTGCGCGCATGTACCGAGCGCCTGGTTTGAATTCTCATTTGCATATCCACCCATCCAGCAGGAAAAATCGGTAGGTCCTGGATATTTAGCAGTACTGTCCTTCGCACACACGGAATGATTTGTTACAAGCTCAAATCATCACCACTAGTGCGCTCGATCAAATGAAGATAAACGAATAACAGAAAATACCTATGACTTGACGTTTTCAAGCAGCGAACTGTTTCACGTCTCCAGTCAGAAGTGTTTGCCTAAACTACAGGGAAAAACACCGATAGTGATATGTTTCACATGACCGCGTCGTTGTCCTTCTTTATGCGTCTGAGGCGCACAAGGCGCTAGCGCCGCGGATCTTCCTAATATATGTGTGTTGTACCATTTGTGTACTTTTCAATTCCCGGGAATTTTCCCGCGAATTAACATTTGCGGTTCCTCCCAACTAGAATCTGATCCTCTCAATGGATGAACACGGATATTTATACTCACGTATAACATTAAAAAATTAGTTCCACAATGCCATGATATTCTCAAAACATGAAGCTTCCATGTCGTGGGTGCAGATGGTTTCAGTCAGTTCCCTACGCGTCAAGTTCGAATTTCGCCGTCCGACACTGTGTATGTTCCTGGGTGTTTCTGGGAGTGGTTTGCATTTGTGCACCATCAGCGAACTCTGAAAACATAATAGTTCACATTTCGTCCAATATCAAAAGCTCGATTCACATTTTCGCACCACGTTTCAAGTAAGAGACCAGCGGCGGTTGGGAGCAGATCCTCATCCAATGTAGTCGACATGCGAGTCAAGCATCTGAACTGACACCATATTCAAACTGAGTACTACTTCATATATTCTGCCTACGTCGGTAAATTATTCCACCTCACTTCAGTGAATATTGTGGTTCATTACGCACGTCAATAAATAGGGACGGAAATCTTGCACGAGTGCTTTAGTTAAGTGCGTTTTCTGCCAGGCTTTATTTACCAACTAAGTGTGAAAATTCACCGTTTCTTCTCACTCGGTCAACATGTATACAGTGTGTTGTACAGTGCACGATGTACATTTAGCTAGCTGTCTTTCATTTTGATTCACAGTTATACGTTGAGGGCAGTTCACTTTTTAGGAAAACGTTGGTAGACCATGATATTATACGAGCAATTGAGAGGAAGTATTCAGGCAACTACATCACCGACAGTCCAATTCAGCTTCGATAAAAACTGGGAATTAGGCATTCCTGCTTACACCTCCCCGATTAGACTGAGGGTTGTGGCTACTACATTACAAAATATCGTAAGGTGATTTCACGCAAGACTGTTTGTTGTTCACTAGAGATCATGCTATCAAATCATCGAACGGGCGGTGATAATTTCGGTTCTGGAAGCATCACTGTGCAAACGAGCTCAGGTCTGTTTATTATTCTTGATCGCTCGATCTCCGGTGCCTCAAAATCTGGGAAATTTTCCCACTTCTCAATTTTTGCCAGATTTTAGAATAGCTTCACTTCGTTGGACTTTAGTTTGCCAAGCGATTAGGAACCATTCACTTCCCGCAAAACATTACCATACCCCAGTCCTTAATGGGTATAACCGAGTGCGAATGCCTATCGATTCAGATTCTGCTCTTGCAAACTTACTGCCACTTTAAATGAACGTACTTGTGTTGATAATCTTGTCCCAAGTGGGTCACGGGCGGATAGTTTGTTGTGTCTCTAATTGTGTCAAACCGTGTGCCGATTTTCTTAAAATATATATCCCTTTTATTTAAACAGTTCAAATGCTGGCGAATATGCATTACTTTACTATCTGGGGAAGAGTGTTCCGTAGACGAATCGTTCGAACTTCTATCTACTAATTTTCGGGAGTCCATAGCAGCAGTGGCAGAATAAAATGAATCATTTAGACACACCGGAGGACAATAGACGTTGATGAAATACGATATATATCCCTAATAGAAGACATAAAGATCAAAGCAGACAGCACTATCCAGTGAGCGTGGTTCGTGATTGAAAGTTGAGATAACTGCTCACCTGACCATATCAGCTGCGCAGAATCAGGAAACTCAAAACTTGGAAGTTAGAATTTCTGCCTCGTTGCTACAATGCGGAAGCGTCTAAAACATTAATAAGTCGCCTAATTTCCTCGCTTGGCCGAATTTCGAATACAGCATAACTTCATCACTGACCACGGAAGAAGATTTTGATGCCGCTTACGAATTTGAGCTAGGTTATGGTTAAGAAACTTGTTTGGTGAAGGGTGGAAGCTGCTGTGCCAGCAAAGCGTCATAACAGTACACCTGTGTGTGCCAAACCTGAAACATAGGCAATACAGTGCAGCCAACTTTCATGCGAGATTTAATCATGCAGAGGGCTGAACATTTTTCTATTCGGTGCGAACACGTTTTCATTCTACATTCATCAGGACTCTAGATGGCGTACGGAAACGAATGATACGTTAGACGGTTTTGCAGTGAGAATGCTGCGCTCATTGCTTTATATTATATGAACAGTATTTAAGGAGTGATGTGCAACGCTGTGTTGCATTGATGGTGTCATTTGTCTTCGAAGCTGAATGAATTAGGTTGCGCACGGAGCGCCTCCTAGGTACAAAACGTTTACAGCTTATCATACAAGTCAGGTTACTCCTTGCTACATAAGTGTCAATACACTCGGCAATATTTGTCACGCTAATGTGCGTGGGACCGTACACTGCTGTAGTGTGTACGATGTTTATTCAACCACGAATGAGGATCATCAAGCTTCTGAATCTATTAACTCCCATTCCAAACAACTTTGGTTTCTCAAGGTTTTCCGTCACCGATCTTAGGGACTGACTGCAAACCTACATCTCACGAAACGATGGTAAGTACAAAAGCTAACCCTTTTCCGAAAGAGAATCAAGAGCTCGAACGATGCTTCTATGCTCGTTGGATGACAAATACTCACACATATTTTGTTTAAATTATTTCATTATGAAACGTTTTGCCGTGTGATAATAAACAGCGTTGGAAATATTTTAGTCTGAAAATGCTGTGAGAAAACCGTTGAAGACGCATTTTCTGCCGTTCCCATTAAGGGCTTGGACGACTTGATGCACGGCGTATCTGGTGGCTTTTTGATCCATCATAACACCGATGGTCTTCCACTTGAGTACCGTTCGGGGGAACATTGCATCATTGCACTCTTCGAGGAGGATTCCAGGCAATGAGAGCTCCATGACCTGGATGTTAAAAGAGATTTATTCAACAGATTACGGTATGTTTGAAGATCTAGTTTGTTACTCAGTGACTGCATATCGTAACGTCTACAATGGATCAACTATTGATATATCTACACAAGTGGAAAACCACCAACAGTGATATTCACTTTACTGCAACTGTTTTCCTCTTCTGGTCCAACGATCCAGAATTCTGCAGAAGGGCGAAATTAAACGGGTCATACAGTCTAAAATATTGGCATAAAATCAGAACATCCATACGATTCAACACGTTGTGAAACGTTGGCTCTAAATCGCAGTGAACTCTGCCGAAAAGTGTAATGTGCAAACTGGCCAACAATTAGATGGGGAAGTTAACCCAGCCAAATGTTTTATCCAACGAATAGGTAGCTACAGTCGCCCACAGCAAACGGAAGATCAGGTGATCTTCACAATTACTCGGACACAGTCATTGCAAATAAATACTAGTGACATTTATACCTACAAACGCCTTTTCAAGCGAACTTCATGATATAGTCTTTTTCCACTTTGAAGAGATATAATGTTCGTAAGACATGCTAATTAACAAAGATTCTAATGCTTTAAAATCATACATTTAAATGTATCATGGGTTGAAATCTGTTTTTATGGATCGCGGTTTGCATGTTTGCGAGGATTTGGCTTCGTGTTCAATAACGCTTAAATCTAACACAAAATGCAATCGGCGTCTACATTTTCAGAGGAAATTCTCTTTCTTGTGCGAACGCAAGCGCTTTTGGATACTCGTGATGCAAAAGCTGAACAACAAACTCACTGATTGTGTAGATCTGAATTATATTGTTACAAGCAGTATCACAATTATTGACAGACAGTTTCAACAGGAGCTTACGCTGTAAATTGTCGAAAAGCTTCCGGCCAGGTATGTCTGCATCAAAATTGAGGGAATGTGCGCGTTTGAATGAACATTTAGTTGCCAAACATGCTAAAGTTCAGTGGATCATACCCCATGACTTTCATCATGAAACCCCGCACACTTATATTTGGCTTGCGGTTTTGAGAAACATTTTATCTTAGAATGTCTTGTAGAACTCACTTACCGGCAATTGTTAGGCAGGGTTCTTCTCTGTCCCAAAACAGCCAGTTAATGAACCACGACTGAAGATCAGTAGGGCTTTTTTGTAGGATATGTGGAAGTTTATAGACGAATAGTTCAATCTTCATAGTCACGGTTCCTCTGTCCTGTTTATGAACTTGACATCGGTCTATCAGTCCCAACTGCCAGCCGTATGGTCTTTTATAGCGCAGCTGAAGAAGCAGAGTGAAAATAAAACAGTATTTGGTTGATTGGAATATGGAATGGTCACAAATTCCATTCATTTTTACGATTTACAATTCTTTTGGCGTTCATGTGCTGCTACGACTGGACGCAGTGCAATAAATAACTAACTACTAACTAACTAACTAACTAACTAACTAACTAACT
Source organism: Clonorchis sinensis (assembly GCA_003604175.2). Lineage (NCBI taxonomy): Eukaryota > Metazoa > Platyhelminthes > Trematoda > Opisthorchiida > Opisthorchiidae > Clonorchis > Clonorchis sinensis. Next base: position 20,265,571 of record CM030371.1, on the reverse strand, counting down.
AACTAACTAACTAACTAACTAACTATTTCCTGTGAGGACGCGTAAGCCCATTCGTTCTCGAGGATATTTCGGATCGTGTAGCCAAAAGTGCATCAAAATGTCAGTTTTTAATCCAGTGGACAAAACATTTGAAGCTGTTTAAATTTGTGGACAATACACACCATGTTTTTCCGCACTGCTTGAAACACAGTTAAACCTAACATCTGCGTGGCATAGACAAAGTGAATTACATTTCTGTTTCTTTTAGTCGGTTGAAATCGATTTTGTTGTTAATTATGTTGATTATTTAACGCGACAAAGTTAAGTGGTTCTGCTTTGTTAGAAGTGCATAACCGTTGAAAAACTGCTCGTATGTTTGCAAACATCCATCTCGTATTTACAAGCGCGTGTTGAAGATGTTTCCGCAAAACATTATTATAACTAGAATAACCGTGACACAAGGTTCATGAGATGTAGTTTCGGTAACTCACCCAGTTGCACAAATCATCCCATCCATGTGATTGAGGCGCTTTCACCGTGACAAAAACGGCTGAAAATTGGATGATTCATATGTATCATTTGGATGACAATTGGAAAGAACAGAGCACAGGGCGCCAGCGCCTCTGAATTTTATCGCTAGATGTATCACAGAGTTCGCATGCCTAGAGCTTGTTCGAACATTGTTCACAAAAGTATGTGAGACACATTGAAATATTCCAATGTAGAGCAGGTGCATAATGAGCGAGTACAAGTACAAATCCACCTGCCCAACTGCATTTTGGCCACATTTCCAACAGTCATTATTAGGGAACAAGGTCGACCGAATGCCGCTGCTCTTCTGCAAGAGGATTTTAACACTCATTTTACTCCTTCCAGTTGAATCATATATTTATATGAGGAGGGCTTCAGGTGGCCGCCACAAAATGTTTCACAGAAAACTGACGGTTTTATGGTCAAACTTACGCTTTTTGTCCAAATATGGCGCATCAAATGGGTACAGGCTGACGACAGCATCGCACACGGCACTCATAATCAAGAGCGCAATGCCAGCTCGCAACACCATTTCAGAAACCATTGAAAACGAGTTGCGTTCGGACTGTTATTGAAATAGGGATGTATATATATCTGGGGGTTCCCTATTCGTAGGCGAGATCATCCAATCACAAATTGACGAACGATAGAAAACGAAGGATAGAATTTGCGTAATCTGTGGGCAATGTCTATGGTGAATTCCAACTTCAGGGTGGGAATAACTGCTCCTCGTTTATTGAGCCTAGAGGGTTCCGGTTAAAATTATGCTACAGTCCTATACATGCACTACTGTGTGAGTAAAATGGAGGACAACCGTCAATCAGAAACTCATGACCACGAAAATAGTCTATTTTACTGTAGGATACAATACCCGTTGTGGTAGTACTCTATCCACGGGATTGGCACGCCAAAATTACTGAGAGATAAGAAGAACGTGCTATCTCAGCTAGAAACTCCAAAGCTCCGTCTTTGGAATTCAGGGATATTTGCAACACTGATTCACTTCACAACATACTGTATTGCATATTTACTGATTCATTTAAAAATGGCTTCGTTTTAAGTATGAGGCCTGGTTGTTCACTCCTTCGCGATTGTCCGAGTTTTAAGTGACCGTTTTCGGGTTGCGGACGTTCTGCCTCATCAATGCAGAAATATATGGAGCAATATGTTCTTCCTGGATTAAATGCTTGGAGGAGGCATGACAGTTTTATTGGTTATTCCGTCTTATTCGGTTTTCCAAGTTGCTTTTTCCTTTGATCAATGCACAAGGTGACACCATTTGGTTCACAATTAGGCCTTGTTTGTATCTATTGAAACTGTAGTTAAATATATGCGGTGATTATTTGGGACGACAATTTGATGATTACTGCAAAGCAAACTTCCAGGAAACAATTATCGTGCCGTGTAGTTTTTATGATCTAAACGCATCGGGGAGGAACTGAAAACTCTCCCTGTGACTAACCACATTATAATAAACTCTCCATGCCACAATTTATGCCGTTCATCAGTTTGAGAGATATAACCACCAATGTTTAGAAGCTTGTCAGCTTGGAAGCTTAGTCAGCTCCTAATTAATTGCCGGAATTCTACGGCTGTAAAATCGATAAAACATTACTTTGCAGGTGGGTATTGCTGGACAAAGCCCACGGCAGCAAATGCACACGGACATCTTGCATGGAAGCTTTAGGGTATCACGTTTGTAGCCAGGTTTTCTCTAGCAAACAAATTTTGAAGAACCGTCATTTATTGTCACACGGTCAACATGTGTTGATCCGTAAAGTGCTGTACAGTGTACCTAATATCAGCGTCTCTCTATGAATACCTGGCATTCTGAAACAAGTTTTGTCTTTAAATGCTTCCTGCGCTGCTCCTAGTGACCAGGTGCAAACTTATATTCTACACAACGGTGATATAAACAAAAACATGTTAACAAAGGGAAGCCAAGAGCACCATCTATGCAATCTACGTTCACAAAACCACTATATGCTTCGCAAACAAAAGAATAGAATTCGCGAATGATGAAGACACTCTGCACATGTTTGTGAACGTGAATTGGTTTGTTATGAATCTGCTCAAAGCTTCCGTCAGATTATTCATTTTCAACGTAAATCAGCGACTACGTTTGATGCAACGACATGATTGCCCGAGCCTCAGCCCCATGTCGGATTAAATGAGCAGTGAAGTTGGCTGTCTAAAATTGCTCTGTAGCAATTTGCGTGCGGGTTATTCGACCTCAGTTGGGTGCAAATTGAATGCGCTTGTGCCACACAAGCAGGTTCCTCATGAATGGATTTCATGCTTTAGAATTTTTACACAGTGCTTGATATATCGTTCAGTCTTCCGGTGACCAGAGTAATTGTTCTCCTGCGATGCAATCCGTAAATCATTCTGAAATGCTGGTAACCTCTTGGCTAGATACAGTGCACGATGTCCGTTTAACTAGCCACGGAACCATGGTGATTCTGTATCTAAAATCAGTGGTTTCCTGCGCCGCTCGGAGTCCACGAAAGCTGTAGGAAAGCCGTCGGAGCTACATTTGTCGACTCTACCCACAAGAGCTTAAATGTCTTCGTGCACAGCTTATCTGGTTGGTTTGTGATCTATCAAAAAGTCAACGCTTTTTTCATTTGCGTAATAGAATTACGACTGGATTGAACATAGAACCAATACGCTCCTTGCTGATGATCCCGGGCAATTAAGGTGCCAAGATCTAGATGATCTTTCAACGTATGATAGTGATTTTTGGGGGTGACAATTTGTGTCAGTGGCTGAATTTTGTTTCACTAATGGAACATTAACTGCTGACATAATTGACCCAGTAATGAACCAATATGTGCGCTTACTATGTTGCAGGTGATTTCTGGTGCAGTGATCCAGAACTGTGTATAGGAGGGCAAATATATGAATTAGACCAATTGAAGTTGTTGATTTAAAATGACAACTTGTAGGCTACCGAACAGCGCGAACAGTTGGGAGAAATTATATGAAATCCTTGTTAAAGAAGTGCAATATAAAAACCCGTCAACAATAGGATCGTATTTTGCGTGGAATAATATGAATAAATCTAGTGAATAACAAAGAGCCATAGGCCCTGAATCGGCTTTCTTGAGTAGTTGCTTTCCTCAGCTCTAAATCTGGACAATTCAACCCCAGCGCTTTTAATTTAGTATACCGCGGATTCTATTGATCACTGGATTTTTATTGGATCCGGACAAATAATTTGCGCTTGTAGTTGAATTAATGGCCAAGTGCCAGTGTTGGTGCGTAAGGATATAACATGCACATTACCGACTTGCGTGTGTCGTCATTTAACCAATGTACAAGTTGACACCGTTTGGTTCAAAATTACGCTTTGTTTGCATTTGAGGAATCTGTCGCCAAATGTATGCGGTTGATTGTTGGGAACAAGAAGTTGACGCTTTCTACAAAGCAAACTTCCAGATGGAAATCATCGAGAATTATAAGCTAAAATGTAATTAAACAACTGACCGATTTGTCCGCTTTGGTTTTATTTTGCACGCATGGGGCATCAGGAGGTACTGAAAAGATCGCAATCAGAGAACAATGAAAAAAATCCAGGTAATCTCATTAACTTTTGTGGGTCTACCTTTTATGTATGTTTGGGTGACCCTCAGTTTTAAGCAGGATGATTGCAACTTCGCTCTTTACTTTCTAGTGCAAAACCATACACTTCTCGCAAAACACCATATTATTCTAGTCCTCAGTTGGTCTAAACGAAAGCAAATGCCCTTTTACTCAGATTCTGATTCTGCAGAAGTGGATGGTCTGTTGCGTCTCCAATTCTGTCAGACGCATGAGTTGCTTTTGAATAATCTGGTAGAAATGTCCATTGTGGGTTCAAAGCTCAGGATGCAAAAAACTTCTTTCTCTTTAATTGGGTAGACTGTGAATAATCTGTAGTCTGTCATGAGAGTTTATCAATAAGCAAATTCACGAAAATTGGGCTTCTTCAAGATTCACATTCAGCTGTATAACAAAGGGCAGTAGTTTGTGAATTAGATTTAGCTAGGACGAACTGAAATCTCCCCCTAACCCTAAGCAAGGTGTTGGGTTGAAATGTCTGGGTAGTGCGTTCACGCGGACAGTGTTAACGTTTAGTTATATTTGTCCTTTACCAGTCAGTTTATTACGATTTTCAAAGGATTTTTAATGGAGGGCGGAAATGTTCTGTAGTCTGTCCGGTGGCCAGAATAATTGCTCTCCTGCGATGCAATCCGCAAAGTTTTTGAAATGCTGGCAATGATTTGGTTAGATACATTGCATCACATTTGTAAGCCAGTGGAATGAAACTCTGTGGGCGTTCTAACAATTGGGTTTGACCCAAAAGCTGCAGGAGATTCATCAAGCAATTGTTTTTTGAATTGCTCGCGCACATGACTTGAGGTATTGTGCACACATATACTGGCTTATTATACAGAGTCGCGTGTAATAACACGCACGGATTTTGTGTCAGGGTAATCACTACAAGAAGTCCACCACATGTAACTCAGTATGCAGAGGTGCGCAGCCCATTCCACTGACATATCAGCGAAGTTAGACCGCAAGCAATCCTCTGTATTTAGGCCGATCTGAGTCCAGACATCGGGTTCGGTATGAATTCTATTCGAAATGCATTCAGATATGCACCGTCCATTCCAATACAACTTTGCTTTCCCGTGATTTTACACCGTCGATCTTGTTGAACGGCTACAAACCTGTACGTTGTGCAACAGTGTTAAAAACGAAATTTAACACCTTCACAAATGAGAGCCAAGCGCACGAATGATGCAATCTATGATCTGGAAAGTCAATGAATACACCACAAACAAAAAAGGGCACATACGCTGGATGACAAATAACCACCCACACTTTGTTTACATTATTTGATCAGCAAACGTTCTGCCGTGTGATAATAAGCAGGGCTGGATATACCCTAGTTTGAAAAGGCTGTGGGAAAACCGTTGAAGACGCATTTTCCGAATTTCTCATTTAGAGCTCGGACGACTTGATGCACGGCGTAAATGGTTGCTGTTTGATCTATCGTAACACCGATGGTCTTCCATTCAAGTTCTCTTGGATGGAACATTGCATGATTACACTCTTTGATAACGATTCCAGGCAGTGAGAGCCCCATGACCTGGATGTTAAAGAGATTCAGTCAGTAGATTACTATATGCTCTTAGGTCGAAGCTCTTAATCAGTGACTGCACATTGTTACGTCTGTAATGAACTAACTGCTGACGTATTTAAAATAAATGAGAATCAACACAACTATTCGCTTTACTACAACTGTTTTCGTCTTCTGGTCCAACGATCCAGAACTCTGCAGAAGGGCAAAAGTAATCGAATGGAGCAGTCGAAATGATTGGTATGAAATAAAAAATTTCATAAAATCCGACGGGTTGTGCACCATTTACTCAACACTGAACCCTCCCGATGAAATGTGGTGCGCAAACGCGCCAATAATTTGATTGGAAAAATTCCGCTGCAAAATTGCGTTATCCAACGAATAGTTAGCTACAGTCGTCTACAGTAAACGGAAGACGCAAGCGAGCTTTACAATTACTTCAATAAAGTCATTGCAAATAAATACTAGTGCAGTTACACACACAAACGGCTTTTCCAGCGAGCTTCATGATCTAGTTTTTTGCTAACAAGGAGAGACAACTTTCATAAAACAAAGTGAATAATAAAGGTTCTGTTTCTTGAAACCATAAATTTAAACGTCGGTTGACCACGCTTTGTATGTTTCAGAGTTTTTAACAGGTATATTCATCGTTCTATACACTTTCGGGAATAATTCTTTTTCTTGAACGAAAACATATGCATTTGAATAGTAGTGAAGCAACGCCTGAACAAATGAACAGCACAATGAGTGTGTGGGACTAAGGTACATGGTTACAAACAGTATCACGATTGGGGACAGACGATTTATAGACAAGCTTACGCTGTAAATTGTCAAATAGCTGCCGGCCACGTATGTCTGCATCAAAATTGAGGGAATGTTGCGCGCTTGCATGAACGTTTAGTTTCAAAACATGCTAAAGTTCAATGGATTGTATTTCATGACTTGTTTCTAGAAAACTCGCACACTGATATTTCGCTCGCGGCTTTGAGAAACATTTTACTCTAGTGTTCTGTCGAACGTACTTACCGACAGTTGCATTGCAGGTTTCTTCTTTAACCAAGAACAGCCAGTTTACGAACCACGACTGAAGGTCAGTAGGGCGTTTACGTAGGAAATCCGGAAGTTTACACACGAATAGTTCAATCTTCATAGTCACCATTCCTCGGTCCTCTCCGTGAACTTGACACCGGTCAAACAGTCCCATCTGCCAGCCAAGTGGTTTTTCATGGCGCAGCTGAAAAGTCAGAGTGATAACCACGCAAATTCTTGGTTCATCGGAATATGGACGGGCCAAACAATTACACCGTCTTTTATGATTTAAAATGCTTTTGACCTTTATATCGTGCTACGACCGGACGCAGACGAATATTTTTTTGAATAATTGTTTATGTGTATACTCGCGAGGATGTGCAAGACTGCTCATATAGGGTAGTTCAGAAGGTGTGTGCAACAAACATGTTGTTTTTCAATCTACTGAACTTTTGTGGCTGGTCGAATTTGTGGGCAATCCACCGCTTGAAATACAGTTTAAGCGGGCACCACTATGCTTTAGATTAAGTGGATTATGTTTTCTTTGCCTGAACTCACGTAAAATGTAATAGGCTAAATACTAGGCAGGTACCGTTGTTAATTCTACTGGTTATTTAGCGCGGAAAAATTATGCTTCGCTATAAATGCACGTATGTCCGTGAACTTCCATCTCCTTTGGACAAACGTATTCAAAACAGGCTTATCCTTTCTCCGTAAGGATCGTGAAGCGATAATCATGACAGGTAGTTTCGGTAACTCATCCATTCACACAAATCCTCCCATTCATGTAATTCAGGCGCCGTCAATGTGACAAAAACGGCTGAAAATTGAATGACTCTTATGTAGCATTTTGATAATAATTGGAAACAACAAAGCACAGGGTGCTAGCCTCATTAAATTTCATCAGTCGATGTATCATAGAGTTCGTTGGCTTAGTGCTTCATCGAAAAGTGTTCGCAAATGTATGTTATACACATTGAGAGATTTCAATGTAGAGCAGCTGCATAATGGGCGATCGTACACAAGTACAAATCTACCTGCCCAACTGCGTTTTGGCCATAGTTCCAACAGCCACTATTAGGCGAACAAGGTCGACCGCATGCCTCTGCTCTCCTGTAAGAAGTTTTTAACACCCACTGCAATCCTTCCAGCTGAATCATATATTTATATGAGGAGGATTTCAGGTAGCCGTCACGGAATGTTCCACCGAAAGCTGACGGTTTTTGGTCCAACTTACGCTTTACGTGCAAATACGGTGCATCAAATGGGTATATACTGACGATAGCATCGCACGCGGTACTCACAATGAAGAGCGCAATGCCAGCTCGCAACACCATTTCAGCAAGCGTTGAAAACGAGTTGCGTTCGGAGTGTCAGTGAAATAGGGATATATATATCCATGTGATATCTGGGGATTTCCTATTCGTTGACAAGGTCATCCAATCGCAAGCTGTAAAGCATTGATGTCTATTAGGCGTGGAATTTCTTGGATATAGATGTACAGATTGACGAACAATAGAAAAAGAGGGATAGATTTTGCGTAATCTGTGGGAAATGTCCATGTTGAATTCCAACCTCAGGATGGGAATAACTACGTCGCGTTTATTGAGCCTAGAGTGTTTCGGTTAAAATTATGTTACAGTCTTGTTCATGCACTAGTGTGTGAGTATCAACAACAATTGCGTAAATGTCTCAGGGTGACAAAGTGACGATCGTTCCAGCCGGCAATTATCATAAAATTCGGAAGGGATTTAGGGCCGCGAGATGAGGTGACTTTCCGTAATGGGACTGTGGAGAGGTCACGGGTACTATTCCAATTACCAGCCAAATAGAAAGCTCTCTCCAAGTAAGGAGAATGTATGTCCTCGGGCCTCACAAAGCCCGTGGTAGTGGATACAGAGTGGTAGTAGGTACAAGCAGGCAAATACTGGCTAACCGGGACCACAGCCGTGGAGCATCATTGCTCATTTTCCCCCACCGTCTAATGAGCTTTTCATTTCTTTTTCTGTGTGTACGCTTTTGTGACGCATGACCTTACAGGTGAGGGTGAGTGATTCTGCCAGCACTCTTCAACGCATGAGATCAAACCCGCCAAGCCTGTGCCTGCCTACGATCACGAAAATAGCCTATTTTACAGGAGGATACAATACCCGTTGTTTTAGAAGGGAGTCCAAGGAATCGACACGCCAAAATTACTGAGAGCTAAGAAGAACGTGCTATTTCAAATAGAAACTCCAATTCTCCGCCTTTGGGAATAAGGGATATCTGCAACACTGGTGCATTCGGTAGCACACTCTATTACATATTTCATGGTTCATTTGAAAATGGCGGCGTTTCAAGTATGAGGCGCCTGTTCATTCCTTCGCAATTGTCCGTGTTTTAAGAGACCTTTTTCGGGTTGCAGACGTTCTGCCTCATCAATCCAGAAATATGTGGAGCAATATGTGCCTCCTAGATTAAATGCTTGGAGGAGGCATGACACAGTTTTATTGGTTATTCCGCGTTACTCGATTTTCCAAGTTGCTTTTCCCTTTGGTCAATACACAAGGTAAAAACAGTTGGTTCACAAATAGGCCGTGTTTGTATTTATTGAAAATCTGGCAAAATATATGCGCTTGATTATTTGGGACGACAGTTTGATGATTTCTGCAACAGAAACTTCCAGATAAAACTGACCGTGCAGTGTAGTTTTCTGTGATCTAAACGCATCGAGGACGAACTGAAAACTCTCCCTGTGACTAACCATAATATAATAAACTCTCCATGCCACGGTCTATGCCGTTCGTCAGTTTGAGAGATATAGCCACCAGTCTTAAGCCGCTTGTGGCCAATCGTTCAGGTGTTAAACCGATTGCCGGAATCCTCCGGCTGTAAAATTCACATTTGCTTGAGCTGCACATGGATGTTGATACTTATCAACATTGAATAAGTTACACAATTCCCCTTGAATTTTCAGCATATATCAGTCTAGTTGGAACTCCGTGTGGAATTCGTGGCTGCACGTGCTCACACATAAGCCGGTAGATCCGCCAGGCCTAATTAGTTATTTAGGTTATACTGCTTTAAATGCACTCATGAAAATCTTGTTTGTCGCCAGAAGAGGAAGACTGTATAGTTTTGAGGAAAACGTTACCAGTCCGTGATACTATAGGAGAAATAGACAAACAGCTTTCAGATATCTACTTCACCAACAGTCCAATCCAGCTTTGGTAGGAAACTGGGAATTAGGCATTCCAGCTGACACGTCCCTGATTAGACTGCAGTGGATGGCAGAATAGCCCAGAGTCGGGGATTTGTTCAGGTGTTTGTGTAGAATGAAGGAATCCTGTGTTGATTATTAGACTGATTGGTTTTCTGTATGGGCACGCCACTCTAAGTTGTAAGCTGCTGTAGAAAGAAAGGCGGTGGTTGCGGAATTTTGTACTGTTTAAGGCAAGTAATGTGGATATATATATATATATATATATATATATATATATAAGATGACTCATTTCAGGGAGCTATCCGAAAATATCAGGTAGCTTGCAGGTGCATTGTAACGATTCACACAATATTCGCGTTACTCGACAACTTAAGGAATAACCCATCCAAAGCTGGAGCAAAGTGACTGAAACCTGTGGTCTCTGTCAAAGTTTGCATTTTCAACCGTTCATACACGGATAAACTACGACTATGAGATTGTGTTGTTTAAAGGTTATTATATAGCCTGCAAACGAATCATCCTACACCGGGGCATTAACAATAAACTTACCGTCGGGATTTTCCAAAGATAACTGCATCGAGTTGGAGTCTGAACTACCGACAGTGTCATGATTTTTCCATATGTTCCATGTAAGGCGCAATGAGAGCTTCGTGGTATTTACTAAATGGCAGTGCAATATGAGGGTTGACGTGTAGAGAGCAATAGCGTAGTAATAGTTTCATTCGCACATACTGAGTGATTTGTTACAAGGTCAAATCATCACCAATATTTTGCTCGGTCAAATAAAGATAAAGTAATGACAGAAAAATACCTAAGGTCTTGTCTTTTTCATCTAACGAACTGCCTTCCTCTCCAGTGAAAAGAGTCTGCGTAAAATACATGGAAGAACCCTGATGGTGATATGATTTACATGACTGCGTCGTTGACGTTCTCCATGCGTCTGAGACGCACAGGGCGCTGGCGCCGCGGAGCTGCCTAATATATGTGTGTTGTACCATTTGTGTACTTCACAATATCCGGGAAATTTCCCGCCAATTAACATTTCCGGTTCCACTCAACTAGAAACTCCTTCTGCTAATGGATGAACACAAAATTTTATACTCACGTATAACGTTTAAAATAATTCCCGAGTGGCGTGATATTCTCAAAACATGAAGCTTCCATGTCGTGGGTGTAGATGGTTTCATTCAGTTCCCAACGCGTCAAGTTCGAATTTCGCCGTCCGTCACTGTGTATGTTGCTGGGTGTTTCTGGGAGTGGTTCGCATTTGTGCACCATCAGCGAACTTTTGTCAGTTGCATACGTGCACTTGTGGTTGTGCGTCTCGTCTGACTTAATTTTGATCCCACAGCTTTTTGTGGCAGCTGTGAAGGTTCTGGCCGACGTTTTCCATAATTTATGCAATAAGGCCGGGCCAGAATTTCAAGACACTGGCTTCACACCTTGGTATCTCGGAGTTCACACGTTGCATCAGGAGTTAAAATGCAGGCTAGTGGTTTCTACGGTAGGATATTAGTTCACTCTCCATCTTATTCACACAAGAACTGAGAGTTGCCAGGTCAGTGTAGAGCTGGGATGTTTTTGGTAAACAGGATGTAAGACAGCCACTGAATGGGACAGGAAAGGAAACGTCGGTTAGTACAACTGAGCAGTCTGAGTTTAACTGGGGGAATCTACCGACCGGCCTTGAGAAGCGATAGGGTTGGGTGTTGGGCCTTTTGCTCGCAAGGCGCATCTTCGGACACGACGAGAAAAAGGATGCTAGGGAATCAGGGTCTAACGATCGTTTAGAGGAAGATGGGCGTGGTGGCATTATCCGATTTGATTTAGGTAGTAGTAAGCCTCGCTGGAATGGTGCTGGCGAGCTTATAACTCAGGAAGGTCTAATCAAGCGGGAAAGTTCTCGAGGGACAGTGGGGTGCGATAAAAGTTGAGTTGCCCTAACTAGGTAGCTAAATGCTATACTAGAAGTAAGTAAAACGCTACCGTCGGGCAAGGGTTCAAAAAAAATATTTTAACAACACCTGACCTTGAGATTCAAGCTAGGTAATTTGTTCTCAATCCTATTTGCTTAGTTATGTATATTTCATTGCAACCGGTCAGGATTTCGCCGTGAGCACATGGAGTGCTCAATTTATGCGTCATGGCACTTGAAATCAATGTAGTGGTGACGAGTGTCAGCATGACAACAACAGAGTAGTAGCAGCTGGAGGAAATGCTAAATGTTCTGGGTAATCGTTAAACAGATTTCATGCAGCTGACCATACAGATTTTCAATTCGGTCTCAACAACAGAACAGTTTCCCACGTACAAAATGTTGCTTCCAAAACTAGACTTGAGAAGGTTAACACGTACGTCGAATAAGTACTCGAATGCACCTCGGAAATTGTTGCAAAATCACATCGCGTGTTACTTTTACCAAGGCCTGAAAGCTACGCATTTTGTTTGTTTATCACTATTCGTTTGTCCGGAAATTTCATGCAAACGCTGAATCTATTTTGCACGCCTGCCTTTCGCCTGATTACTCTCTGCAGATCGGTCGCTTGAGGCGATGTTTTTAGCCACGACACTTGGTATTTCGCTCCAGCGGAGTCGAATTGAGGCCACGCGACTGAGCCCCAGAGATTTCAAGCACTGTCTCGGAAGGTAGTTATGACCTGCGTATTCTGTCAGCAATCCTAAGCACACGCTAGCTGCTGCCACTATTGCCTTTATTATATTGTTTTAAGATCTGTTGTTTGGCCTATATATGTGAATAATATAAGATCTTGCAGAAACATGGTCGGCAAATCCGACCGGAAATATTGATACCCTGTGCTCTACTGACGCTTGGTTGACTGAACCATAGTCTGCAGCCCATGATGCCACGTTGGAAGTAGAAGTTCTCCAGTTGCACCAAGGTTAAGCTCCCAAACGCCAAGAATTAGCAACCAAACAAGATTTATCTACCTATCTGTCTGCGGGACGTCGCTAGCCCAATGTCGTGAGCTCCTATGGTTTCAGCATACGTAGAACAGCACAGTGATGACGTCCCTTTGGATGATGACAAGATGTCAACAATTAACCTGAGTCCAAATTGGCCCGAATTCGGGTCATGGCACCATCATTATTTTGTTACTCAGCAGGTCATCCCAACTTGGACCCAACTAAAACTCACAGACCAGCGCTTTCGTCAATGATACTTTAATTGTCCTCTAGCCAAAGGACAAATCCCAGTTATTCGTACATATCAAGACCCGTCAGTATAATCCAAAGTGCATAAAAATGCCACGCGCTCCTTCCAATGGGCTAGAATCAAACAACACTCATGGCCCAGATTGCGTTTCTAAACATGACCCTAGTTACACAGTTCGGGAAAACAAGACCAACCCAAACATTGCACCAGAACTCATCTGAAGTCAGCATCCTAATACGACCTCGGAATCTATTGCTGTTGCAACGGATTGCTTACTAGGTTTTTCAACCAAAAGATGCTTCACTCACATGAACTTGGGTGACGCCGCAAAAGCCAAAATATCGACTAACAGACTATCATCATCGCTAGAAACCAGCTACCAGAACTAACGCAACATACACTTTTCTGTTTAGCTGCTGCCACAATGCATGGCTGCAACTTCCGGGGAGTAACAAAATAATTCAACCAAGCGTTATATAGATCCACAACTCTAGTGAGTCTTATATGGTGAGAGCTGGAGTCGTGCCGTGCATTCAGAAGTTCATGGAATCGCATAGCATTCTCCTGAAGCAAATTCGCGCAACTCAGTAAATGGTGTCCGACAAGAAGTATAACAGCATTTGCGTGCACACCACCTGATATCCCAGTCAATGGTGACCTTACGCCTCTTAAAGTTCTATAAATAATAAGCACTGGCATACTAAGAAAGGAATGTATTAATCTGCATGGATTGCGACATCCCACCATCAGACTACAAAACACCGGCAGCCTCTGTCATTTACTTAGGTCAAAGTCAGAGGAAGGATAATGATGAATCCGCTGGGCTGCGCGATATCGCACTAGCGCATGAGCTACGAAGCCATCACCATTTTTGGCAACAAAACTCTAGTAATCTATAAAGGATCTCAGCTGCAGAACAACAATAAGAGGATAAACCTTCAATGGACAGTGGAAACAAAAGGAAAGATAAGGGAGATTGGTGAAAAAGATCTGTGTCCTTAAGGAAGACGCGCACGAATAAGGTGCCTGATACCTGCAAACAGCTTTGAACCAAGTGCATCAAGGCATTATGTTGAGCCAAATCGCAATCAACTAAATTGACCCAATATCCTTTGTGAACCCCACTCGGCAAAGGCTCGGCGCACAATGGCAGACACAGCCAAGTAATGCGTGGAGAAACTACCAGTGAAAGGAAGAAAGCCTTCGCCGCGTTGTTTAATGGAGAAACACCAACTTAACAGTTACAGACTATTGAACAGGGGAGCAAAACTCTCATATGCGTCTCGGTTACAAAACTGAATGTCCATCTTCTCCTTGAACGAGTCTTCCTGAACTTTCATGGATATTCATTGACTATTACTCAAATGCAGGCAAATGCTACAAAGCGACTTGAAGACATACTACTCACATGCCTCATCAGTGGTATCCACCGGTACACCAGCATGCATGCCACTGTGACCTGTTGGGTGTCCTGTCCTTCAGGGATTTCAGGCAGAATCAAGATGAGGCGGAGTTCGCTCAAGAAAGCGCAACCATCTCACTGCCCTCGGTTTTACTGTAGTTTATTACATTTCATGCGAATACACCTGTAGCAATCACTTGGGGCGGAAAACTGCTTTTCTAGGTATACTATGGTCTGGAATATATAAGTGAGAGCCCAAACACCTCAACTTGGCAAGTGTAATCTTTTGCTTGAACGATTTATATTTGCTAACACGTATCGCCGCTTTGCATAGCCAACTCACCATGTACTATGAAAACATTTCATCATTGGGTGTTTGAAGACGCCCAAGGTCTTCGGACAGGAGGGACAAAGTCTCAAACTGGGCCAAACCATTTTGGCCGGAGTGACTTATCAAAGACTACTTTCCAAAAACCACCCAGTGCACCAATTTGCAATCTGCGATCATTGTGTTCAGTTAGGTAGGTGGTGGGAAGGTGACGTGATTGTACCAACCTTCCGTGAGCCAGTTTAACTACAAGGGTATCGGTATCGATCTTTAGGGCTTCATTCCATCCTTCATGTCTTGACAGGCAATCGGCCGGATGGTCTCTCTTTTTCGGCCCGTGCTGGTTCGTATAGTCGTACTTTTGTAGTCGGGGTGCGTCGTGAGCATTTTGTAAGAGGCTCTGATATCCCTTATCCACGTGAGGAGCTTTTGATCGCCTCAAAACCGTTGTCTCATCAAATATGGCTTCTACTTTTTCGGGACTCAGACAATTGCTAGACATTCCTTCTCAATGGTAGAATATCTCCGCATTTCGTTAATCAAGACGCGACTGGAATATCTGATAACCTCGTACTTCTGCTTCCGGACTGTATCAGTGCCCATGACACTCGAATCCGCTGCAACATCATCATGACTTTGGGCACCTTGAGGCTGGGCTGCTTATCAAGCATCCATGCCCTGACACATTCAAAGGTCTCGAGTGCTTCACTTGTCCACTCAAACTTTCCATTTTGACGCAGTAAGCCGTGTAGTGGAGCAGCAATCTTTTTGAAGCCCCTAGCAACCCGGCTGTACTATACTGTTCGTCTGATGTGTATGTGCCGCTTTGAATTGGAGACTGCATGGTCCTGAGTTTTCAACATCCTTTCCGGCAGTGAGCTTACCTTCCCTTGACCCAGTTTATGCCTAAGCAGTGTCGCCAAAAATAGAGCAAGCCGTGTCTAGACCTCGATAATTTGCAGACCAGCTTCCCGAATAAACTTTGCTATGTTTATTAAGTGAGCGGCATGTTCTGGCTCAGAATCCCCATATAAGATTTCATCTCCAGCAAATGGCAACATTCTATTATCCGAAGCATTATGTTCCGGAAAGTGACTGTTGCCTTCGAAAGACCAAAGGGTATCTTCCTAAATTGGTGTTGGTTGTCGGTAATCGTAAACGGTGATCTCCGCCGGTTGTGTATCATGACGTTCAGCTGCCAGCACACGCGATCGCTAATAAGAATCAATAATCTCCGTAACCGAAGGAACCGCGATACCCCGACTTACGGTGAGTTCCTTTACACCCTGAAAATTTATAGAACATTGGTATTTTCTGTTTTTCAACATGCATTACCCGGGAAGTTGTAGACACTGTTGGCTCCGTTGACATTAAGGAACATCCTTTGGACCCGTTTCTGGAACTTCTGCGGTAGATGGAACGGTATCTGACAAGAGTCGTTGGATGTAAAGCGCTCACGAAGAAGAGGGATTTCATGTTCGATCCACAGGCGGAAGACAAATAAATCTCTGCCGCCCGTGAACAGTTCGATATACTCCTGGACGATGGACGATGGACTGTACTGACACAACTTTACACGACGAAAGATTTTAAATGCGCACGTTGCTCGTGGTGGCACTTGGTTTAACTTCTATCATGACCCAGCCGTACCCTGTCATCAGTTTGCCTCGCTTTGTGTCCACCATCTATCCTGAAACGTTAAAAATCTGCACCCAAACCTCCATTTCTTTTGAGCTAATCAGGAACCCATGCTTTGCAGACCAGTCCCTTGGGCGCATTGTGTGCAATGACAAGCCGTCAGTTTTCACGCTGGACATACCCACTGCATTCATGGCTAGCGTGCGCGGTTTGCATTCAACTTCTTTCTTTCTGTGCCTTAGTGACACCCGTGCCGCTTTATCAATTAAGCACAACTAATTTTCCTCGTCCATCTCGATAACAATATTTATCGTAGCCTGCATCGTAGTACTGGCAGCAATCCATCCGGAAGGTTTTGCATGAACCAAGCCGCTATTATTACCAGATGATCGGGTAAAATGTGACAAATTATTCTAGCGACAAGGCACTCCAAAGTTGTTGCATCTGCTCGTCTCAACGTTCTTCTGTGATTATTTCTCGTTCCAGATCCTCTCTGCTCAACTGGCCGGTTACTCTCGCCAACTGTACCTGTGGGCAAGGCATCAGCTGCAAATTACCAACGAACTGATCATACCTCAACGTCTGATGTGACACTCTTCCTAATCCCGGTCAGGTATGATCTAGCGACTGCTGTGAACAGGCAAAGAACATCGTTGGGTCAATTCCCGGCCTTATCAGGGCCGCCTTCAACCGCCTCTTGGCATTCTGGCGGTCGGCAGACGTACTGACATCTCTACAAGAGCTTCTGCGTGGCCGCTTATTCCATTTATTAAGGACGCCAACTGGCCTCGAGCAGGGACAGAATCTTCAGAGTCACAAAATGTCAGCGTTTGGCATGCTAGTCAAGTCCCCCGGCCATCTCCTAGAAATCCTACGGAAGCTCCGGTCGTCTCCATCCCCAAGAATTTGTGGCCACTTGACCTTCACTGTATGCTGGTTACAACACCAAACGAAAGAACGAACGTCCTTCATCGCGGAATCTTTTATATATAAACATGAAGTAAGTTGTTACAGACCATTAACAAGGTAGATTCGTTTTCTGCTCAGAGGTTCCGAAACGTGAGCATTCTCAAACTTTCTCTTAAATTTTCTGAACATTCCTCAAACCTGAAACAATAATGAACAAACACTGCAGCCCCACAGTTTCCCTACAAATGTTCACATTCTGTCGTACGCAATGACGTAACCTGACACCTAACGGGACAGGCAGCAGCATTCGTCAGTAGTGTGCATCTTTCAATGATGCATCTGGAACGATGTCCTCAAACAGCTTTTAAAACAGCGTAATTTGTCGTACGTTTTTGCTTCCCGTCGATAACCTTCTTTCTCATGATTCCGTTACCCCATTGGACACTCAGCTATACGAGTAATGTCCGAAGCATCTTTGAGTTTATCAGTTTCTCTGTTTTCCTCCCCTGAATTCCACTGCTGCACCATAATGAAGTCTTCGAATTCTACAGCTCCTTGCCATGCTTCCCTAGTCCTGTTTCTGTGTGCATATCTACAACAGTTTCTCTCATTGTGGATTCTATGAAACTGCCTAAAATCTATCTTGTCGCCCCAAATCCCAGTACATCAACGCGAAAACCTCCACATATACCATCCTCCTAAGAGTGCATTCCACATTTCTCTCATTCATCCCATAAACACGTAGCTACTAGGTGCATGTGGCCAGGCAAGGCGTGTTGTGCAACTTCGGTATCGGCCTTGTGTCATTGAGGTGCTCGACAAAGTTGTCTTGTTCGCATCCCACAGGCTTTAGGACTGGTAGGTGCATTGCTGCCATCCTGATCCGGTTCAAACAGCGATGGTCTACCGATGTCTGAGCTGGCTGCGCTGCGTTACTGGCCTGGCCAGACTAAAATATCTGGTGGCTGAGTTTCATCGGTGCGTGAACCGAAAAGGCAATCAGGTGGCCAAAAATGTTTACAGATCTGGTGGCAAGTATGGAAATAATAAACATCTGTGGTAGCTGGGTATATTTGACAGAGAAAGTAGCCCCGATAGGTTGCATCTCGGGGTATATCCAGGCCCGTTACCTTTTCACAAACATAGGAGAATCACCTTGCCCCGGAATCCTGAGAGTGGTCCTCATACTGGCCTTTAACTTGCAACGGTTGGATCATGGTTAAATTTGCGATGTTACCCACAAGCTGAAGGAAAAGTAGCAACTGCGCTTCTTCGTGCTCGATGCACATTGCAATTAGTTCGCGGCAGTTTTGACATGACCCCAACAATGTCGGATAATGCCTAGTCGTCATAGAATTGTCGTGTCTTCACGTATCTCTGAACACTTGTAACTGAAGCCAGTCGTCGCTCTATTCTGATCACGCTTGAGGGTATTCCACCTGTATTTCAAGAATGACCATTATTATTATTCCGAAAATTAAGAGGAAAAGAGGTGTTGTCGAATGCCTGTGCCGCCGGCTTAAGCCTGTCCTGTTTATAGCATATATCCCGGGACTTTCTCTCGTGAATAAAAAACACTAATTGTAGAAACGTATAAACATGTCATCCCACATACAGAGTGACAGAAACTTTTTAATGACATGTGGTGAGACGCCTCCGACACAATTTGTTTACGCAGGCTATGCCCTTTTCCCTAGGCTAACTGCGGCACGATGAGATTAGCTCATTTTTCAAACATTCCGCACAATCATCGCATCACATTTTTCTCCAATCTCTTGTCCCCGTGTTCATTGGCTGCAGACTCCTCTTAACTTACCCATCTTGCAGAATCAGCTTTGCATCTCTTCCTGCGCATCATGTAGTATAATCCATCTTGATCCTTCCCCCACTCTCGCCGTAGACAACCCACGCCATCCATACTCGGGATGGATGTACTTTGTACCTGTCATTTTTCTATCTGTGAATTAGGCTAATACGTCAACAGCTAAACGTCATTCCATCCATGCAATAGCTTCCACAAAAGTTGAAACTAATCTTTGCCTCGCCTCAACCCCTTCCCGCCGTACAAACGAACAGCGCTGGACTTTTAGTCTGACCCGTGTGCCTGATCTATCTCGGTGCTTATCGACATTTAACGAAATACGACATTGAAAATTCTGCGAGGTATTTCTGAGTACGGGCCTTCCACGTTCGCACTTCATTTCATAATGGCAATGTGTGATGACTGCCCAGACCGTTTATTCCCCTAAAGTTATTGCATACAATGTCTCCAAAGCGCTCATTCAGAGCTTAAGCGTTATCACGCAATTTAAACGCCAAAAAGCTAACTCGGCGAATTCACGTTCTACACTTCGCATGTCCGGTAATCAGGCACTGCTGACTCTTCTAACATACAGCGTAAAGTTTGCCCTCAACTCCAAAGTTGAACGGGAGTTGCTGAACTAAACTCCAGTGGACGTCAGTTTGACGCCATTCTGATATACAGTTCAGCTACGCACGATGTCACTTTGCGAAAAAGCCGGTGCTTGTTTACGGCGTCAGCCGACGCTCCAGCTCATGCCTCAAAGGTCCTCACAATGATCAAAATACTCTCGAACATAGCTTATTTACGTTGATCCATCCATATTAATCCATGAGTCTGTCGTCCTACCCTCTTGGATGAACAACGAACCAGCCGAAATGTGTTCACTGCTGTCCAAACAGACAACATAGTGAAGTCCAACCAGCTGCCTATAGTGGGCACGCCCGCACCGTGTAAATAGACAGCCTCTAGGTTTAAGTCAGCTTCTAGGTCAGCTGAATCACGTTTCTATCAGTCGCCGCTGGACAGCCAGGTTTCAAGCCTGCCTCTCTCGTTTGAGTCCAGTTACCCCAAGGCACGAAGACTCCTGAGAAGTTCGTCTTTTTCCAGGCCACCACAAATAAGCGAGTAACAGGACAATCAATCACCTTGAAAAAATCCAGTGCTTAATATATTTGAGTTCAGCCAGCTCAACTGTCCACGCGGCGAGCCAACACACAAGGTGGCAAGACTGTTGACGAAGCATGGCCGAAAACCAAAATTTACTATCTGGGGAAGAGTGTTCCGTAGACGAATCGTTCGAACTTCTATCTACTAATTTTCGGGAGTCCATAGCAGCAGTGGCAGAATAAAATGAATCATTTAGACACACCGGAGGACAATAGACGTTGATGAAATACGATATATATCCCTAATAGAAGACATAAAGATCAAAGCAGACAGCACTATCCAGTGAGCGTGGTTCGTGATTGAAAGTTGAGATAACTGCTCACCTGACCATATCAGCTGCGCAGAATCAGGAAACTCAAAACTTGGAAGTTAGAATTTCTGCCTCGTTGCTACAATGCGGAAGCGTCTAAAACATTAATAAGTCGCCTAATTTCCTCGCTTGGCCGAATTTCGAATACAGCATAACTTCATCACTGACCACGGAAGAAGATTTTGATGCCGCTTACGAATTTGAGCTAGGTTATGGTTAAGAAACTTGTTTGGTGAAGGGTGGAAGCTGCTGTGCCAGCAAAGCGTCATAACAGTACACCTGTGTGTGCCAAACCTGAAACATAGGCAATACAGTGCAGCCAACTTTCATGCGAGATTTAATCATGCAGAGGGCTGAACATTTTTCTATTCGGTGCGAACACGTTTTCATTCTACATTCATCAGGACTCTAGATGGCGTACGGAAACGAATGATACGTTAGACGGTTTTGCAGTGAGAATGCTGCGCTCATTGCTTTATATTATATGAACAGTATTTAAGGAGTGATGTGCAACGCTGTGTTGCATTGATGGTGTCATTTGTCTTCGAAGCTGAATGAATTAGGTTGCGCACGGAGCGCCTCCTAGGTACAAAACGTTTACAGCTTATCATACAAGTCAGGTTACTCCTTGCTACATAAGTGTCAATACACTCGGCAATATTTGTCACGCTAATGTGCGTGGGACCGTACACTGCTGTAGTGTGTACGATGTTTATTCAACCACGAATGAGGATCATCAAGCTTCTGAATCTATTAACTCCCATTCCAAACAACTTTGGTTTCTCAAGGTTTTCCGTCACCGATCTTAGGGACTGACTGCAAACCTACATCTCACGAAACGATGGTAAGTACAAAAGCTAACCCTTTTCCGAAAGAGAATCAAGAGCTCGAACGATGCTTCTATGCTCGTTGGATGACAAATACTCACACATATTTTGTTTAAATTATTTCATTATGAAACGTTTTGCCGTGTGATAATAAACAGCGTTGGAAATATTTTAGTCTGAAAATGCTGTGAGAAAACCGTTGAAGACGCATTTTCTGCCGTTCCCATTAAGGGCTTGGACGACTTGATGCACGGCGTATCTGGTGGCTTTTTGATCCATCATAACACCGATGGTCTTCCACTTGAGTACCGTTCGGGGGAACATTGCATCATTGCACTCTTCGAGGAGGATTCCAGGCAATGAGAGCTCCATGACCTGGATGTTAAAAGAGATTTATTCAACAGATTACGGTATGTTTGAAGATCTAGTTTGTTACTCAGTGACTGCATATCGTAACGTCTACAATGGATCAACTATTGATATATCTACACAAGTGGAAAACCACCAACAGTGATATTCACTTTACTGCAACTGTTTTCCTCTTCTGGTCCAACGATCCAGAATTCTGCAGAAGGGCGAAATTAAACGGGTCATACAGTCTAAAATATTGGCATAAAATCAGAACATCCATACGATTCAACACGTTGTGAAACGTTGGCTCTAAATCGCAGTGAACTCTGCCGAAAAGTGTAATGTGCAAACTGGCCAACAATTAGATGGGGAAGTTAACCCAGCCAAATGTTTTATCCAACGAATAGGTAGCTACAGTCGCCCACAGCAAACGGAAGATCAGGTGATCTTCACAATTACTCGGACACAGTCATTGCAAATAAATACTAGTGACATTTATACCTACAAACGCCTTTTCAAGCGAACTTCATGATATAGTCTTTTTCCACTTTGAAGAGATATAATGTTCGTAAGACATGCTAATTAACAAAGATTCTAATGCTTTAAAATCATACATTTAAATGTATCATGGGTTGAAATCTGTTTTTATGGATCGCGGTTTGCATGTTTGCGAGGATTTGGCTTCGTGTTCAATAACGCTTAAATCTAACACAAAATGCAATCGGCGTCTACATTTTCAGAGGAAATTCTCTTTCTTGTGCGAACGCAAGCGCTTTTGGATACTCGTGATGCAAAAGCTGAACAACAAACTCACTGATTGTGTAGATCTGAATTATATTGTTACAAGCAGTATCACAATTATTGACAGACAGTTTCAACAGGAGCTTACGCTGTAAATTGTCGAAAAGCTTCCGGCCAGGTATGTCTGCATCAAAATTGAGGGAATGTGCGCGTTTGAATGAACATTTAGTTGCCAAACATGCTAAAGTTCAGTGGATCATACCCCATGACTTTCATCATGAAACCCCGCACACTTATATTTGGCTTGCGGTTTTGAGAAACATTTTATCTTAGAATGTCTTGTAGAACTCACTTACCGGCAATTGTTAGGCAGGGTTCTTCTCTGTCCCAAAACAGCCAGTTAATGAACCACGACTGAAGATCAGTAGGGCTTTTTTGTAGGATATGTGGAAGTTTATAGACGAATAGTTCAATCTTCATAGTCACGGTTCCTCTGTCCTGTTTATGAACTTGACATCGGTCTATCAGTCCCAACTGCCAGCCGTATGGTCTTTTATAGCGCAGCTGAAGAAGCAGAGTGAAAATAAAACAGTATTTGGTTGATTGGAATATGGAATGGTCACAAATTCCATTCATTTTTACGATTTACAATTCTTTTGGCGTTCATGTGCTGCTACGACTGGACGCAGTGCAATAAATAACTAACTACTAACTAACTAACTAACTAACTAACTAACTAACTAACTAACTAACTAACTAACTAACTATTTCCTGTGAGGACGCGTAAGCCCATTCGTTCTCGAGGATATTTCGGATCGTGTAGCCAAAAGTGCATCAAAATGTCAGTTTTTAATCCAGTGGACAAAACATTTGAAGCTGTTTAAATTTGTGGACAATACACACCATGTTTTTCCGCACTGCTTGAAACACAGTTAAACCTAACATCTGCGTGGCATAGACAAAGTGAATTACATTTCTGTTTCTTTTAGTCGGTTGAAATCGATTTTGTTGTTAATTATGTTGATTATTTAACGCGACAAAGTTAAGTGGTTCTGCTTTGTTAGAAGTGCATAACCGTTGAAAACTGCTCGTATGTTTGCAAACATCCATCTCGTATTTACAAGCGTGTTGAAGATGTTTCCGCAAAACATTATTATAACTAGAACAACCGTGACACAAGGTTCATGAGATGTAGTTTCGGTAACTCACCCAGTTGCACAAATCATCCCATCCATGTGATTGAGGCGCTTTCACCGTGACAAAAACGGCTGAAAATTGGATGATTCATATGTATCATTTGGATGACAATTGGAAAGAACAGAGCACAGGGCGCCAGCGCCTCTGAATTTTATCGCTAGATGTATCACAGAGTTCGCATGCCTAGAGCTTGTTCGAACATTGTTCACAAAAGTATGTGAGACACATTGAAATATTCCAATGTAGAGCAGGTGCATAATGAGCGAGTACAAGTACAAATCCACCTGCCCAACTGCATTTTGGCCACATTTCCAACAGTCATTATTAGGGAACAAGGTCGACCGAATGCCGCTGCTCTTCTGCAAGAGGATTTTAACACTCATTTTACTCCTTCCAGTTGAATCATATATTTATCGAGGAGGGCTTCAGGTGGCCGCCACAAAATGTTTCACAGAAAACTGACGGTTTTATGGTCAAACTTACGCTTTTTGTCCAAATATGGCGCATCAAATGGGTACAGGCTGACGACAGCATCGCACACGGCACTCATAATCAAGAGCGCAATGCCAGCTCGCAACACCATTTCAGAAACCATTGAAAACGAGTTGCGTTCGGACTGTCATTGAAATAGGGATGTATATATATCTGGGGTTCCCTATTCGTAGGCGAGATCATCCAATCACAAATTGACGAACGATAGAAAACGAAGGATAGAATTTGCGTAATCTGTGGGCAATGTCTATGGTGAATTCCAACTTCAGGGTGGGAATAACTGCTCCTCGTTTATTGAGCCTAGAGGGTTCCGGTTAAAATTATGCTACAGTCCTATACATGCACTACTGTGTGAGTAAAATGGAGGACAACCGTCAATCAGAAACTCATGACCACGAAAATAGTCTATTTTACTGTAGGATACAATACCCGTTGTGGTAGTACTCTATCCACGGGATTGGCACGCCAAAATTACTGAGAGATAAGAAGAACGTGCTATCTCAGCTAGAAACTCCAAAGCTCCGTCTTTGAATTCAGGATATTTGCAACACTGATTCACTTCACAACATACTGTATTGCATATTTACTGATTCATTTAAAAATGGCTTCGTTTTAAGTATGAGGCCTGGTTGTTCACTCCTTCGCGATTGTCCGAGTTTTAAGTGACCGTTTTCGGGTTGCGGACGTTCTGCCTCATCAATGCAGAAATATATGGAGCAATATGTTCTTCCTGGATTAAATGCTTGGAGGAGGCATGACAGTTTTATTGGTTATTCCGTCTTATTCGGTTTTCCAAGTTGCTTTTTCCTTTGATCAATGCACAAGGTGACACCATTTGGTTCACAATTAGGCCTTGTTTGTATCTATTGAAACTGTAGTTAAATATATGCGGTGATTATTTGGGACGACAATTTGATGATTACTGCAAAGCAAACTTCCAGGAAACAATTATCGTGCCGTGTAGTTTTTATGATCTAAACGCATCGGGGAGGAACTGAAAACTCTCCTGTGACTAACCACATTATAATAAACTCTCCATGCCACAATTTATGCCGTTCATCAGTTTGAGAGATATAACCACCAATGTTTAGAAGCTTGTCAGCTTGGAAGCTTAGTCAGCTCCTAATTAATTGCCGGAATTCTACGGCTGTAAAATCGATAAAACATTACTTTGCAGGTGGGTATTGCTGGACAAAGCCCACGGCAGCAAATGCACACGGACATCTTGCATGGAAGCTTTAGGGTATCACGTTTGTAGCCAGGTTTTCTCTAGCAAACAAATTTTGAAGAACCGTCATTTATTGTCACACGGTCAACATGTGTTGATCCGTAAAGTGCTGTACAGTGTACCTAATATCAGCGTCTCTCTATGAATACCTGGCATTCTGAAACAAGTTTTGTCTTTAAATGCTTCCTGCGCTGCTTCTGCTGACCAGGTGCAAACTTATATTCTACACAACGGTGATATAAACAAAAACATGTTAACAAAGGGAAGCCAAGAGCACCATCTATGCAATCTACGTTCACAAAACAAATTATATGCAAAACAAAAGAATAGAATTCGCGAATGATGAAGACACTCTGCACATGTTTGTGAACGTGAATTGGTTTGTCATGAATCTGCTCAAAGCTTCCGTCAGATTATTCATTTTCAACGTAAATCAGCGACTGCGTTCTATGCAACGACATGATTAACCGAGTCTCAGCCCCATCTCGGATTAAATGAGCAGTGAAGTTGGCTGTCTAAAATTGCTCTGTAGCAATTTGCGTGCGGGTTATTCGACCTCAGTTGGGTGCAATTGAATGCGCTTGTGCCACACAAGCAGGTTCCTCATGAATGGATTTCATGCTTTAGAATTTACACAGTGCTTGATATATCGTTCAGTCTTCCGGTGACCAGAGTAATTGTTCTCCTGCGATGCAATCCGTAAATCATTCTGAAATGCTGGTAACCTCTTGGCTAGATACAGTGCACGATGTCCGTTTAGCTAGCCACGGAACCATGGTGATTCTGTATCTAAAATCAGTGGTTTCCTGCGCCGCTCGGAGTCCACGAAAGCTGTAGGAAAGCCGTCGGAGCTACATTTGTCGACTCTACCCACAAGAGCTTAAATGTCTTCGTGCACAGCTTATCTGGTTGGTTTGTGATCTATCAAAAAGTCAACGCTTTTTCATTTGCGTAATAGAATTACGACTGGATTGAACATAGAACCAATACGCTCCTTGCTGATGATCTCGGGCAATTAAGGGGTCAAGATCTAGATGATTTATAACATTCTTTCAACGTATGATAGTGATTTTTGGGGTGACAATTTGTGTCAGTGGCTGTATTTTGTTTCACTAATGGAACATTAACTGCTGACATAATTGACCCAGTAATGAACCAATATGTGCGCTTACTATGTTGCAGGTGATTTCTGGTGCAGTGATCCAGAACTGTGTATAGGAGGGCAAATATATGAATTAGACCAATTGAAGTTGTTGATTTAAAATGACAACTTGTAGGCTACCGAACAGCGAACAGTTGGGAGAAATTATATGAAATCCTTGTTAAAGAAGTGCAATATAAAAACCCGTCAACAATAGGATCGTATTTTGCGTGGAATAATATGAAGAAATCTAGTGAATAACAAAGAGCCATAGGCCCTGAATCGGCTTTCTTGAGTAGTTGCTTTCCTCAGCTCCAAATCTGGACATTTCAACCCCAGCGCTTTTAGTTTAGTATACCGCGGATTCTATTGATCACTGGATTTTTATTGATCCGGACAAATAATTTGCGCTTGTAGTTGAATTAATGGCCAAGTGCCAGTGTTGGTGCGTAAGGATATAACATGCACATTACCGACTTGCGTGTGTCGTCATTTAACCAATGTACAAGTTGACACCGTTTGGTTCAAAATTACGCTTTGTTTGCATTTGAGGAATCTGTCGCCAAATGTATGCGGTTGATTGTTGGGAACAAGAAGTTGACGCTTTCTACAAAGCAAACTTCCAGATGGAAATCATCGAGAATTATAAGCTAAAATGTAATTAAACAACTGACCGATTTGTCCGCTTTGGTTTTATTTTGCACGCATGGGGCATCAGGAGGTACTGAAAAGATCGCAATCAGAGAACAATGAAAAAAATCCAGGTAATCTCATTAACTTTTGTGGGTCTACCTTTTATGTATGTTTGGGTGACCCTCAGTTTTAAGCAGGATGATTGCAACTTCGTTTACTTTCTAGTGCAAAACCATACACTTCTCGCAAAACACCATATTATTCTAGTCCTCAGTTGGTCTAAACGAAAGCAAATGCCCTTTTACTCAGATTCTGATTCTGCAGAAGTGGATGGTCTGTTGCGTCTCCAATTCTGTCAGACGCATGAGTTGCTTTTGAATAATCTGGTAGAAATGTCCATTGTGGGTTCAAAGCTCAGGATGCAAAAACTTCTTTCTCTTTAATTGGGTAGACTGTGAATAATCTGTAGTCTGTCATGAGAGTTTATCAATAAGCAAATTCACGAAAATTGGGCTTCTTCAAGATTCACATTCAGCTGTATAACAAAGGGCAGTAGTTTGTGAATTAGATTTAGCTAGGACGAACTGAAATCTCCCCCTAACCCTAAGCAAGGTGTTGGGTTGAAATGTCTGGGTAGTGCGTTCACGCGGACAGTGTTAACGTTTAGTTATATTTGTCCTTTACCAGTCAGTTTATTACGATTTTCAAAGGATTTTTAATGGAGGGCGGAAATGTTCTGTAGTGTCCGGTGGCCAGAATAATTGCTCTCCTGCGATGCAATCCGCAAAGTTTTTGAAATGCTGGCAATGATTTGGTTAGATACATTGCATCACATTTGTAAGCCAGTGGAATGAAACTCTGTGGGCGTTCTAACAATTGGGTTTGACCCAAAAGCTGCAGGAGATTCATCAAGCAATTGTTTTTTGAATTGCTCGCGCACATGACTTGAGGTATTGTGCACGCATATACTGGCTTATTATACAGAGTCGCGTGTAATAACACGCACGGATTTTGTGTCAGGGTAATCACTACAAGAAGTCCACCACATGTAACTCAGTATGCAGAGGTGCGCAGCCCATTCCACTGACATATCAGCGAAGTTAGACCGCAAGCAATCCTCTGTATTTAGGCCGATCTGAGTCCAGACATCGGGTTCGGTATGAATTCTATTCGAAATGCATTCAGATATGCACCGTCCATTCCAATACAACTTTGCTTTCCCGTGATTTTACACCGTCGATCTTGTTGAACGGCTACAAACCTGTACGTTGTGCAACAGTGTTAAAAACGAAATTTAACACCTTCACAAATGAGAGCCAAGCGCACGAATGATGCAATCTATGATCTGGAAAGTCAATGAATACACCACAAACAAAAAAGGGCACATACGCTGGATGACAAATAACCACCCACACTTTGTTTACATTATTTGATCAGCAAACGTTCTGCCGTGTGATAATAAGCAGGGCTGGATATACCCTAGTTTGAAAAGGCTGTGGGAAAACCGTTGAAGACGCATTTTTCGAATTTCTCATTTAGAGCTCGGACGACTTGATGCACGGCGTAAATGGTTGCTGTTTGATCTATCGTAACACCGATGGTCTTCCATTCAAGTTCTCTTGGATGGAACATTGCATGATTACACTCTTTGATAACGATTCCAGGCAGTGAGAGCCCCATGACCTGGATGTTAAAGAGATTCAGTCAGTAGATTACTATATGCTCTTAGGTCGAAGCTCTTAATCAGTGACTGCACATTGTTACGTCTGTAATGAACTAACTGCTGACGTATTTAAAATAAATGAGAATCAACACAACTATTCGCTTTACTACAACTGTTTTCGTCTTCTGGTCCAACGATCCAGAACTCTGCAGAAGGGCAAAAGTAATCGAATGGAGCAGTCGAAATGATTGGTATGAAATAAAAATTTCATAAAATCCGACGGGTTGTGCACCATTTACTCAACACTGAACCCTCCCGATGAAATGTGGTGCGCAAACGCGCCAATAATTTGATTGGAAAAATTCCGCTGCAAAATTGCGTTATCCAACGAATAGTTAGCTACAGTCGTCTACAGTAAACGGAAGACGCAAGCGAGCTTTACAATTACTTCAATAAAGTCATTGCAAATAAATACTAGTGCAGTTACACACACAAACGGCTTTTCCAGCGAGCTTCATGATCTAGTTTTTTGCTAACAAGGAGAGACAACTTTCATAAAACAAAGTGAATAATAAAGGTTCTGTTTCTTGAAACCATAAATTTAAACGTCGGTTGACCACGCTTTGTATGTTTCAGAGTTTTTAACAGGTATATTCATCGTTCTATACACTTTCGGGAATAATTCTTTTCTTGAACGAAAACATATGCATTTGAATAGTAGTGAAGCAACGCCTGAACAAATGAACAGCACAATGAGTGTGTGGGACTAAGGTACATGGTTACAAACAGTATCACGATTGGGGACAGACGATTTATAGACAAGCTTACGCTGTAAATTGTCAAATAGCTGCCGGCCACGTATGTCTGCATCAAAATTGAGGGAATGTTGCGCGCTTGCATGAACGTTTAGTTTCAAAACATGCTAAAGTTCAATGGATTGTATTTCATGACTTGTTTCTAGAAAACTCGCACACTGATATTTCGCTCGCGGCTTTGAGAAACATTTTACTCTAGTGTTCTGTCGAACGTACTTACCGACAGTTGCATTGCAGGTTTCTTCTTTAACCAAGAACAGCCAGTTTACGAACCAGGACTGAAGGTCAGTAGGGCGTTTACGTAGGAAATCCGGAAGTTTACACACGAATAGTTCAATCTTCATAGTCACCATTCCTCGGTCCTCTCCGTGAACTTGACACCGGTCAAACAGTCCCATCTGCCAGCCAAGTGGTTTTTCATGGCGCAGCTGAAAAGTCAGAGTGATAACCACGCAAATTCTTGGTTCATCGGAATATGGACGGGCCAAACAATTACACCGTCTTTTATTATTTAAAATGCTTTTGACGTTTATATCGTGCTACGACCGGACGCAGACGAATATTTTTTTGAATAATTGTTTATGTGTATACTCGCGAGGATGTGCAAGACTGCTCATATAGGGTAGTTCAGAAGGTGTGTGCAACAAACATGTTGTTTTTCAATCTACTGAACTTTTGTGGCTGGTCGAATTTGTGGGCAATCCACCGCTTGAAATACAGTTTAAGCGGGCACCACTATGCTTTAGATTAAGTGGATTATGTTTTCTTTGCCTGAACTCACGTAAAATGTAATAGGCTAAATACTAGGCAGGTACCGTTGTTAATTCTACTGGTTATTTAGCGCGGAAGAATTATGCTTCGCTATAAATGCACGTATGTCCGTGAACTTCCATCTCCTTTGGACAAACGTATTCAAAACAGGCTTATCCTTTCTCCGTAAGGATCGTGAAGCGATAATCATGACAGGTAGTTTCGGTAACTCATCCATTCACACAAATCCTCCCATTCATGTAATTCAGGCGCCGTCAATGTGACAAAAACGGCTGAAAATTGAATGACTCTTATGTAGCATTTTGATAATAATTGAAACAACAAAGCACAGGGTGCTAGCCTCATTAAATTTCATCAGTCGATGTATCATAGAGTTCGTTGGCTTAGTGCTTCATCGAAAAGTGTTCGCAAATGTATGTTATACACATTGAGAGATTTCAATGTAGAGCAGCTGCATAATGGGCGATCGTACACAAGTACAAATCTACCTGCCCAACTGCGTTTTGGCCATAGTTCCAACAGCCACTATTAGGCGAACAAGGTCGACCGCATGCCTCTGCTCTCCTGTAAGAAGTTTTTAACACCCACTGCAATCCTTCCAGCTGAATCATATATTTATATGAGGAGGATTTCAGGTAGCCGTCACGGAATGTTCCACCGAAAGCTGACGGTTTTTGGTCCAACTTACGCTTTACGTGCAAATACGGTGCATCAAATGGGTATATACTGACGATAGCATCGCACGCGGTACTCACAATGAAGAGCGCAATGCCAGCTCGCAACACCATTTCAGCAAGCGTTGAAAACGAGTTGCGTTCGAGTGTCAGTGAAATAGGGATATATATATCCATGTGATATCTGGGGATTTCCTATTCGTTGACGAGGTCATCCAATCGCAAGCTGTAAAGCATTGATGTCTATTAGGCGTGGAATTTCTTGGATATAGATGTACAGATTGACGAACAATAGAAAAAGAGGGATAGATTTTGCGTAATCTGTGGGAAATGTCCATGTTGAATTCCAACCTCAGGATGGGAATAACTACGTCGCGTTTATTGAGCCTAGAGTGTTTCGGTTAAAATTATGTTACAGTCTTGTTCATGCACTAGTGTGTGAGTATCAACAACAATTGCGTAAATGTCTCAGGGTGACAAAGTGACGATCGTTCCAGCCGGCAATTATCATAAAATTCGGAAGGGATTTAGGGCCGCGAGATGAGGTGACTTTCCGTAATGGGACTGTGGAGAGGTCACGGGTACTATTCCAATTACCAGCCAAATAGAAAGCTCTCTCCAAGTAAGGAGAATGTATGTCCTCGGGCCTCACAAAGCCCGTGGTAGTGGATACAGAGTGGTAGTAGGTACAAGCAGGCAAATACTGGCTAACCGGGACCACAGCCGTGGAGCATCATTGCTCATTTTCCCCCACCGTCTAATGAGCTTTTCATTTCTTTTTGTGTGTACGCTTTTGTGACGCATGACCTTACAGGTGAGGGTGAGTGATTCTGCCAGCACTCTTCAACGCATGAGATCAAACCCGCCAAGCCTGTGCCTGCCTACGATCACGAAAATAGCCTATTTTACAGGAGGATACAATACCCGTTGTTTTAGAAGGGAGTCCAAGGAATCGACACGCCAAAATTACTGAGAGCTAAGAAGAACGTGCTATTTCAAATAGAAACTCCAATTCTCCGCCTTTGGGAATAAGGGATATCTGCAACACTGGTGCATTCGGTAGCACACTCTATTACATATTTCATGGTTCATTTGAAAATGGCGGCGTTTCAAGTATGAGGCGCCTGTTCATTCCTTCGCAATTGTCCGTGTTTTAAGAGACCTTTTTCGGGTTGCAGACGTTCTGCCTCATCAATCCAGAAATATGTGGAGCAATATGTGCCTCCTAGATTAAATGCTTGGAGGAGGCATGACACAGTTTTATTGGTTATTCCGCGTTACTCGATTTTCCAAGTTGCTTTTCCCTTTGGTCAATACACAAGGTAAAAACAGTTGGTTCACAAATAGGCCGTGTTTTTATTTTTGAAAATCTGGCAAAATATATGCGCTTGATTATTTGGGACGACAGTTTGATGATTTCTGCAACAGAAACTTCCAGATAAAACTGACCGTGCAGTGTAGTTTTCTGTGATCTAAACGCATCGAGGACGAACTGAAAACTCTCCCTGTGACTAACCATAATATAATAAACTCTCCATGCCACGGTCTATGCCGTTCGTCAGTTTGAGAGATATAGCCACCAGTCTTAAGCCGCTTGTGGCCAATCGTTCAGGTGTTAAACCGATTGCCGGAATCCTCCGGCTGTAAAATTCACATTTGCTTGAGCTGCACATGGATGTTGATACTTATCAACATTGAATAAGTTACACAATTCCCCTTGAATTTTCAGCATATATCAGTCTAGTTGGAACTCCGTGTGGAATTCGTGGCTGCACGTGCTCACACATAAGCCGGTAGATCCGCCAGGCCTAATTAGTTATTTAGGTTATACTGCTTTAAATGCACTCACGAAAATCTTGTTTGTCGCCAGAAGAGGAAGACTGTATAGTTTTGAGGAAAACGTTACCAGTCCGTGATACTATAGGAGAAATAGACAAACAGCTTTCAGATATCTACTTCACCAACAGTCCAATCCAGCTTTGGTAGGAAACTGGGAATTAGGCATTCCAGCTGACACGTCCCTGATTAGACTGCAGTGGATGGCAGAATAGCCCAGAGTCGGGGATTTGTTCAGGTGTTTGTGTAGAATGAAGGAATCCTGTGTTGATTATTAGACTGATTGGTTTTCTGTATGGGCACGCCACTCTAAGTTGTAAGCTGCTGTAGAAAGAAAGGCGGTGGTTGCGGAATTTTGTACTGTTTAAGGCAAGTAATGGATATATATATATATATATATATATATATATATAAGATGACTCATTTCAGGGAGCTATCCGAAAATATCAGGTAGCTTGCAGGTGCATTGTAACGATTCACACAATATTCGCGTTACTCGACAACTTAAGGAATAACCCATCCAAAGCTGGAGCAAAGTGACTGAAACCTGTGGTCTCTGTCAAAGTTTGCATTTTCAACCGTTCATACACGGATAAACTACGACTATGAGATTGTGTTGTTTAAAGGTTATTATATATGCAAACGAATCATCCTACACCGGGGCATTAACAATAAACTTACCGTCGGGATTTTCCAAAGATAACTGCATCGAGTTGGAGTCTGAACTACCGACAGTGTCATGATTTTTCCATATGTTCCATGTAAGGCGCAATGAGAGCTTCGTGGTATTTACTAAATGGCAGTGCAATATGAGGGTTGACGTGTAGAGAGCAATAGCGTAGTAATAGTTTCATTCGCACATACTGAGTGATTTGTTACAAGGTCAAATCATCACCAATATTTTGCTCGGTCAAATAAAGATAAAGTAATGACAGAAAAATACCTAAGGTCTTGTCTTTTTCATCTAACGAACTGCCTTCCTCTCCAGTGAAAAGAGTCTGCGTAAAATACATGGAAGAACCCTGATGGTGATATGATTTACATGACTGCGTCGTTGACGTTCTCCATGCGTCTGAGACGCACAGGGCGCTGGCGCCGCGGAGCTGCCTAATATATGTGTGTTGTACCATTTGTGTACTTCACAATATCCGGGAAATTTCCCGCCAATTAACATTTCCGGTTCCACTCAACTAGAAACTCCTTCTGCTAATGGATGAACACAAAATTTTATACTCACGTATAACGTTTAAAATAATTCCCGAGTGGCGTGATATTCTCAAAACATGAAGCTTCCATGTCGTGGGTGTAGATGGTTTCATTCAGTTCCCAACGCGTCAAGTTCGAATTTCGCCGTCCGTCACTGTGTATGTTGCTGGGTGTTTCTGGGAGTGGTTCGCATTTGTGCACCATCAGCGAACTTTTGTCAGTTGCATACGTGCACTTGTGGTTGTGCGTCTCGTCTGACTTAATTTTGATCCCACAGCTTTTTGTGGCAGCTGTGAAGGTTCTGGCCGACGTTTTCCATAATTTATGCAATAAGGCCGGGCCAGAATTTCAAGACACTGGCTTCACACCTTGGTATCTCGGAGTTCACACGTTGCATCAGGAGTTAAAATGCAGGCTAGTGGTTTCTACGGTAGGATATTAGTTCACTCTCCATCTTATTCACACAAGAACTGAGAGTTGCCAGGTCAGTGTAGAGCTGGGATGTTTTTGGTAAACAGGATGTAAGACAGCCACTGAATGGGACAGGAAAGGAAACGTCGGTTAGTACAACTGAGCAGTCTGAGTTTAACTGGGGAATCTACCGACCGGCCTTGAGAAGCGATAGGGTTGGGTGTTGGGCCTTTTGCTGCAAGGCGCATCTTCGGACACGACGAGAAAAAGGATGCTAGGGAATCAGGGTCTAACGATCGTTTAGAGGAAGATGGGCGTGGTGGCATTATCCGATTTGATTTAGGTAGTAGTAAGCCTCGCTGGAATGGTGCTGGCGAGCTTATAACTCAGGAAGGCCTAATCAAGCGGGAAAGGCTTCGAGGGACAGTGGGGTGCGATAAAAGTTGAGGTGCCCTAACTAGGTAGCTAAATGCTATACTAGAAGTAAGTAAAACGCTACCGTCGGGCAAGGGTTCAAAAAAATATTTTAACAACACCTGACCTTGAGATTCAAGCTAGGTAATTTGTTCTCAATCCTATTTGCTTAGTTATGTATATTTCATTGCAACCGGTCAGGATTTCGCCGTGAGCACATGGAGTGCTCAATTTATGCGTCATGGCACTTGAAATCAATGTAGTGGTGACGAGTGTCAGCATGACAACAACAGAGTAGTAGCAGCTGGAGGAAATGCTAAATGTTCTGGGTAATCGTTAAACAGATTTCATGCAGCTGACCATACAGATTTTCAATTCGGTCTCAACAACAGAACAGTTTCCCACGTACAAAATGTTGCTTCCAAAACTAGACTTGAGAAGGTTAACACGTACGTCGAATAAGTACTCGAATGCACCTCGGAAATTGTTGCAAAATCACATCGCGTGTTACTTTTACCAAGGCCTGAAAGCTCCGCATTTTGTTTGTTTATCACTATTCGTTTGTCCGGAAATTTCATGCAAACGCTGAATCTATTTTGCACGCCTGCCTTTCGCCTGATTACTCTCTGCAGATCGGTCGCTTGAGGCGATGTTTTTAGCCACGACACTTGGTATTTCGCTCCAGCGGAGTCGAATTGAGGCCACGCGACTGAGCCCCAGAGATTTCAAGCACTGTCTCGGAAGGTAGTTATGACCTGCGTATTCTGTCAGCAATCCTAAGCACACGCTAGCTGCTGCCACTATTGCCTTTATTATATTGTTTTAAGATCTGTTGTTTGGCCTATATATGTGAATAATATAAGATCTTGCAGAAACATGGTCGGCAAATCCGACCGGAAATATTGATACCCTGTGCTCTACTGACGCTTGGTTGACTGAACCATAGTCTGCAGCCCATGATGCCACGTTGGAAGTAGAAGTTCTCCAGTTGCACCAAGGTTAAGCTCCCAAACGCCAAGAATTAGCAACCAAACAAGATTTATCTACCTATCTGTCTGCGGGACGTCGCTAGCCCAATGTCGTGAGCTCCTATGGTTTCAGCATACGTAGAACAGCACAGTGATGACGTCCCTTTGGATGATGACAAGATGTCAACAATTAACCTGAGTCCAAATTGGCCCGAATTCGGGTCATGGCACCATCATTATTTTGTTACTCAGCAGGTCATCCCAACTTGGACCCAACTAAAACTCACAGACCAGCGCTTTCGTCACTTTAATTGTCCTCTAGCCAAAGGACAAATCCCAGTTATTCGTACATATCAAGACCCGTCAGTATAATCCAAAGTGCATAAAAATGCCACGCGCTCCTTCCAATGGGCTAGAATCAAACAACACTCATGGCCCAGATTGCGTTTCTAAACATGACCCTAGTTACACAGTTCGGGAAAACAAGACCAACCCAAACATTGCACCAGAACTCATCTGAAGTCAGCATCCTAATACGACCTCGGAATCTATTGCTGTTGCAACGGATTGCTTACTAGGTTTTTCAACCAAAAGATGCTTCACTCACATGAACTTGGGTGACGCCGCAAAAGCCAAAATATCGACTAACAGACTATCATCATCGCTAGAAACCAGCTACCAGAACTAACGCAACATACACTTTTCTGTTTAGCTGCTGCCACAATGCATGGCTGCAACTTCCGGGGAGTAACAAAATAATTCAACCAAGCGTTATATAGATCCACAACTCTAGTGAGTCTTATATGGTGAGAGCTGGAGTCGTGTCGTGCATTCAGAAGTTCATGGAATCGCATAGCATTCTCCTGAGGCAAATTTGAGCAACTCAGTGAATGGTGTCCGACAAGAAGTATAACAGCATTTGCGTGCACACCACCTGATATCCCAGTCAATGGTGACCTTACGCCTCTTAAAGTTCTATAAATAATAAGCACTGGCATACTAAGAAAGGAATGTATTAATCTGCATGGATTGCGACATCCCACCATCAGACTACAAAACACCGGCAGCCTCTGTCATTTACTTAGGTCAAAGTCAGAGGAAGGATAATGATGAATCCGCTGGGCTGCGCGATATCGCACTAGCGCATGAGCTACGAAGCCATCACCATTTTTGGCAACAAAACTCTAGTAATCTATAAAGGATCTCAGCTGCAGAACAACAATAAGAGGATAAACCTTCAATGGACAGTGGAAACAAAAGGAAAGATAAGGGAGAT
Source organism: Clonorchis sinensis (assembly GCA_003604175.2). Taxonomy (NCBI): domain Eukaryota; kingdom Metazoa; phylum Platyhelminthes; class Trematoda; order Opisthorchiida; family Opisthorchiidae; genus Clonorchis; species Clonorchis sinensis. Next base: position 20,228,325 of record CM030371.1, on the reverse strand, counting down.
TGGTGAAAAGATCTGTGTCCTTAAGGAAGACGCGCACGAATAAGGTGCCTGATACCTGCAAACAGCTTTGAACCAAGTGCATCAAGGCATTATGTTGAGCCAAATCGCAATCAACTAAATTGACCCAATATCCTTTGTGAACCCCACTCGGCAAAGGCTCGGCGCACAATGGCAGACACAGCCAAGTAATGCGTGGAGAAACTACCAGTGAAAGGAAGAAAGCCTTCGCCGCGTTGTTTAATGGAGAAACACCAACTTAACAGTTACAGACTATTGAACAGGGGAGCAAAACTCTCATATGCGTCTCGGTTACAAAACTGAATGTCCATCTTCTCCTTGAACGAGTCTTCCTGAACTTTCATGGATATTCATTGACTATTACTCAAATGCAGGCAAATGCTACAAAGCGACTTGAAGACATACTACTCACATGCCTCATCAGTGGTATCCACCGTTACACCAGCATGCATGCCACTGTGACCTGTTGGGTGTTCTGTCCTTCAGGGATTTCAGGCAGAATCAAGATGAGGCGGAGTTCGCTCAAGAAAGCGCAACCATCTCACTGCCCTCGGTTTTACTGTAGTTTATTACATTTCATGCGAATACACCTGTAGCAATCACTTGGGGCGGAAAACTGCTTTTCTAGGTATACTATGGTCTGGAATATATAAGTGAGAGCCCAAACACCTCAACTTGGCAAGTGTAATCTTTTGCTTGAACGATTTATATTTGCTAACACGTATCGCCGCTTTGCATAGCCAACTCACCATGTACTATGAAAACATTTCATCATTGGGTGTTTGAAGACGCCCAAGGTCTTCGGACAGGAGGGACAAAGTCTCAAACTGGGCCAAACCATTTTGGCCGGAGTGACTTATCAAAGACTACTTTCCAAAAACCACCCAGTGCACCAATTTGCAATCTGCGATCATTGTGTTCAGTTAGGTAGGTGGTGGGAAGGTGACGTGATTGTACCAACCTTCCGTGAGCCAGTTTAACTACAAGGGTATCGGTATCGATCTTTAGGGCTTCATTCCATCCTTCATGTCTTGACAGGCAATCGGCCGGATGGTCTCTCTTTTTCGGCCCGTGCTGGTTCGTATAGTCGTACTTTTGTAGTCGGGGTGCGTCGTGAGTTTTGTAAGAGGCTCTGATATCCCTTATCCACGTGAGGAGCTTTTGATCGCCTCAAAACCGTTGTCTCATCAAATATGGCTTCTACTTTTTCGGGACTCAGACAATTGCTAGACATTCCTTCTCAATGGTAGAATATCTCCGCATTTCGTTAATCAAGACGCGACTGGAATATCTGATAACCTCGTACTTCTGCTTCCGGACTGTATCAGTGCCCATGACACTCGAATCCGCTGCAACATCATCATGACTTTGGGCACCTTGAGGCTGGGCTGCTTATCAAGCATCCATGCCCTGACACATTCAAAGGTCTCGAGTGCTTCACTTGTCCACTCAAACTTTCCATTTTGACGCAGTAAGCCGTGTAGTGGAGCAGCAATCTTTTGAAGCCCCTAGCAACCCGGCTGTACTATACTGTTCGTCTGATGTGTATGTGCCGCTTTGAATTGGAGACTGCATGGTCCTGAGTTTTCAACATCCATGATGAAAGATGGAGCTTGGGCTCTTGTTATATGCAACACTAGAGGTGCAGCATGGTTGCATATATTACCAAAAAGTGGCGTCGGCCAAATCTACCCTATCGCATTAATCTAGGGCTCCGTTGACAAGACAGAAGATATAAAGACTGCCCATCACAGATTCGAACCATGAAGGTGTCTTGTGCGTGATCCATGGAGAAATAGTTTGTAGACCAATGGGAAGTCAAATTTCCCTCGTGAAGTTCATTTTTGGTGTCACGTTTAATCGAAATCGACGTAACTCTATTTCTATCACCGCTCAAGTTGTAGGATTCCACGAGATTTTAAACGATTATACAAAGGTAGTGACCAAGAGAATAGCGCTTTCAAGTGTCCAAACAACAAACTAGGTGTTTACGCCTGATCAAACACGTTAATAAAAGCCTCATCCGCACAGAGTTTTCTGAAAAGTCACTATTCTCAGACGTTCTCCCGAGCTTTCCTATCTGGTGTCGGAAAACTTGACATTAAGGAACATCCTTTGGACCCGTTTCTGGAACTTCTGCGGTAGATGGAACGGTATCTGACAAGAGTCGTTGGATGTAAAGCGCTCACGAAGAAGAGGGATTTCATGTTCGATCCACAGGCGGAAGACAAATAAATCTCTGCCGCCCGTGAACAGTTCGATATACTCCTGGACGATGGACGATGGACTGTACTGACACAACTTTACACGACGAAAGATTTTAAATGCGCACGTTGCTCGTGGTGGCACTTGGTTTAACTTCTATCATGACCCAGCCGTACCCTGTCATCAGTTTGCCTCGCTTTGTGTCCACCATCTATCCTGAAACGTTAAAAATCTGCACCCAAACCTCCATTTCTTTTGAGCTAATCAGGAACCCATGCTTTGCAGACCAGTCCCTTGGGCGCATTGTGTGCAATGACAAGCCGTCAGTTTTCACGCTGGACATACCCACTGCATTCATGGCTAGCGTGCGCGGTTTGCATTCAGCTTCTTTCTTTCTGTGCCTTAGTGACACCCGTGCCGCTTTATCAATTAAGCACAACTAATTTTCCTCGTCCATCTCGATAACAATATTTATCGTAGCCTGCATCGTAGTACTGGCAGCAATCCATCCGGAAGGTTTTGCATGAACCAAGCCGCTATTATTACCAGATGATCGGGTAAAATGTGACAAATTATTCTAGCGACAAGGCACTCCAAAGTTGTTGCATCTGCTCGTCTCAACGTTCTTCTGTGATTATTTCTCGTTCCAGATCCTCTCTGCTCAACTGGCCGGTTACTCTCGCCAACTGTACCTGTGGGCAAGGCATCAGCTGCAAATTACCAACGAACTGATCATACCTCAACGTCTGATGTGACACTCTTCCTAATCCCGGTCAGGTATGATCTAGCGATGATCATACCGCCACGTCTGATGTGACACTCATCCTACTCCCGGTCAGGTATGATCTAGCCACTGCTGTGAACAGGCAAAGAACATCGTTGGGTCGATTCCCGGCCTTATCAGGGCCGCCTTCAACCGCCTCTTGGCATTCTGGCGGTCGGCAGACGTACTGACATCTCTACAAGAGCTTCTGCGTGGCCGCTTATTCCATTTATTAAGGACGCCAACTGGCCTCGAGCACGGACAGAATCTTCAAAGTCACACAATGTCAGCGTTTGGCATGCTAGTCAAGTCCCCCGGCCATCTCCTAGAAATCCTACGGAAGCTCCGGTCGTCTCCATCCCCAATTATTTGTGGCCACTTGACCTTCACTGTATGCTGGTTACAACACCAAACGAAAGAACGAACGTCCTTCATCGCGGAATCTTTTATATATAAACATGAAGTAAGTTGTTACAGACCATTAACAAGGTAGATTCGTTTTCTGCTCAGAGGTTCCGAAACGTGAGCATTCTCAAACTTTCTCTTAAATTTTCTGAACATTCCTCAAACCTGAAACAATAATGAACAAACACTGCAGCCCCACAGTTTCCCTACAAATGTTCACATTCTGTCGTACGCAATGACGTAACCTGACACCTAACGGGACAGGCAGCAGCATTCGTCAGTAGTGTGCATCTTTCAATGATGCATCTGGAACGATGTCCTCAAACAGCTTTTAAAACAGCGTAATTTGTCGTACGTTTTTGCTTCCCGTCGATAACCTTCTTTCTCATGATTCCGTTACCCCATTGGACACTCAGCTATACGAGTAATGTCCGAAGCATCTTTGAGTTTATCAGTTTCTCTGTTTTCCTCCCCTGAATTCCACTGCTGCACCATAATGAAGTCTTCGAATTCTACAGCTCCTTGCCATGCTTCCCTAGTCCTGTTTCTGTGTGCATATCTACAACAGTTTCTCTCATTGTGGATTCTATGAAACTGCCTAAAATCTATCTTGTCGCCCCAAATCCCAGTACATCAACGCGAAAACCTCCACATATACCATCCTCCTAAGAGTGCATTCCACATTTCTCTCATTCATCCCATAAACACGTAGCTACTAGGTGCATGTGGCCAGGCAAGGCGTGTTGTGCAACTTCGGTATCGGCCTTGTGTCATTGAGGTGCTCGACAAAGTTGTCTTGTTCGCATCCCACAGGCTTTAGGACTGGTAGGTGCATTGCTGCCATCCTGATCCGGTTCAAACAGCGATGGTCTACCGATGTCTGAGCTGGCTGCGCTGCGTTACTGGCCTGGCCAGACTAAAATATCTGGTGGCTGAGTTTCATCGGTGCGTGAACCGAAAAGGCAATCAGGTGGCCAAAAATGTTTACAGATCTGGTGGCAAGTATGGAAATAATAAACATCTGTGGTAGCTGGGTATATTTGACAGAGAAAGTAGCCCCGATAGGTTGCATCTCGGGGTATATCCAGGCCCGTTACCTTTTCACAAACATAGGAGAATCACCTTGCCCCGGAATCCTGAGAGTGGTCCTCATACTAGCCTTTAACTTGCAACGCTCGGATCATGGTTAAATTTGCGATGTTACCCACAAGCTGAAGGAAAAGTAGCAACTGCGCTTCTTCGTGCTCGATGCACATTGCAATTAGTTCGCGGCAGTTTTGACATGACCCCAACAATGTCGGATAATGCCTAGTCGTCATAGAATTGTCGTGTCTTCACGTATCTCTGAACACTTGTAACTGAAGCCAGTCGTCGCTCTATTCTGATCACGCTTGAGGGTATTCCACCTGTATTTCAAGAATGACCATTATTATTATTCCGAAAATTAAGAGGAAAAGAGGTGTTGTCGAATGCCTGTGCCGCCGGCTTAAGCCTGTCCTGTTTATAGCATATATCCCGGGACTTTCTCTCGTGAATAAAAAACACTAATTGTAGAAACGTATAAACATGTCATCCCACATACAGAGTGACAGAAACTTTTTAATGACATGTGGTGAGACGCCTCCGACACAATTTGTTTACGCAGGCTATGCCCTTTTCCCTAGGCTAACTGCGGCACGATGAGATTAGCTCATTTTTCAAACATTCCGCACAATCATCGCATCACATTTTTCTCCAATCTCTTGTCCCCGTGTTCATTGGCTGCAGACTCCTCTTAACTTACCCATCTTGCAGAATCAGCTTTGCATCTCTTCCTGCGCATCATGTAGTATAATCCATCTTGATCCTTCCCCCACTCTCGCCGTAGACAACCCACGCCATCCATACTCGGGATGGATGTACTTTGTACCTGTCATTTTTCTATCTGTGAATTAGGCTAATACGTCAACAGCTAAACGTCATTCCATCCATGCAATAGCTTCCACAAAAGTTGAAACTAATCTTTGCCTCGCCTCAACCCCTTCCCGCCGTACAAACGAACAGCGCTGGACTTTTAGTCTGACCCGTGTGCCTGATCTATCTCGGTGCTTATCGACATTTAACGAAATACGACATTGAAAATTCTGCGAGGTATTTCTGAGTACGGGCCTTCCACGTTCGCACTTCATTTCATAATGGCAATGTGTGATGACTGCCCAGACCGTTTATTCCCCTAAAGTTAATGCATACAGCGTCTCCAAAGCGCTCATTCAGAGCTTAAGCGTTATCACGCAATTTAAACGCCAAAAAGCTAACTCGGCGAATTCACGTTCTACACTTCGCATGTCCGGTAATCAGGCACTGCTGACTCTTCTAACATACAGCGTAAAGTTTGCCCTCAACTCCAAAGTTGAACGGGAGTTGCTGAACTAAACTCCAGTGGACGTCAGTTTGACGCCATTCTGATATACAGTTCAGCTACGCACGATGTCACTTTGCGAAAAAGCCGGTGCTTGTTTACGGCGTCAGCCGACGCTGCAGCTCATGCCTCAAAGTTCCTCACAATGATCAAAATACTCTCGAACATAGCTTATTTACGTTGATCCATCCATATTAATCCATGAGTCTGTCGTCCTACCCTCTTGGATGAACAACGAACCAGCCGAAATGTGTTCACTGCTGTCCAAACAGACAACATAGTGAAGTCCAACCAGCTGCCTATAGTGGGCACGCCCGCACCGTGTAAATAGACAGCCTCTAGGTTTAAGTCAGCTTCTAGGTCAGCTGAATCACGTTTCTATCAGTCGCCGCTGGACAGCCAGGTTTCAAGCCTGCCTCTCTCGTTTGAGTCCAGTTACCCCAAGGCACGAAGATTCCTGACAAGTTTGTCTTGTTCCAGGCCACCACAAATAAGCGAGTAACAGGACAATCAATCACCTTGAAAAAATCCAGTGCTTAATATATTTGAGTTCAGCCAGCTCAACTGTCCACGCGGCGAGCCAACACAATTCAGGTACCACCACAAATAAGCGAGTAACAGGACAATCAATCACCTTGAAAAAATCCAATGCCCAATATATTTGAGTTCAGCCAGCTCAACCGTCCACGCGGCGAGCCAACACACAAGGTGGCAAGACTGTTGACGAAGCATGGCCGAAAACCAAAAAATCTCTGGTAGGATTCCAAACGATTTTTCGAATTTTCGCAATATATTGAAGTGATTTCTATGTAACTTTAACATCGGTAGCCCTGACTGATTCTGGGAAACCCACACCGTCATGCACTAGTAAGACAGTGCACGCAATCATAGTGGTTGTCGCTCACAATTTGTAAGCTGCTAATCGTCCTACACTACGGTAGTACATGCAGAAGAGAATTGCTCCACAAATTCTCGGTCCTTGTGAAAATGCTGCACCCCAAACTCTCATGTGCGCGTAAGGGTTTATGACAGGCTCTCAACTAAGTATAATACACCAATTTGTGTCATGTAAAGGAGCCTTCTTCCATATTTCCTCATCTCATTCATCCTTTATATGATCATTGAGGACTTACTTCCGACCCAGAATGCACGATGCATGATCATGCGTAATTTGATGAAGTCACTCTTATCTTGCCTGGGCCTTCGTCGTGAAAACCATAGTGACTGATCGCCGCGATTTTGCATCACGGTTCTGTATGTGTATCAAACCTGAAAACTGTAGAGCGCTGCTGAATGACTGGGTAGGACTAAACACGAAACCCACGCTAATGCATGCGATAGATAGGGTAGTAGAAATTTTTTTAACCTGCATAGTTCCGTTGGTTTACGCATCCCAACCGCGAAAACCAGAGCAGCATTTGCCAACCGGGATCACTTGTGATGCGGGAGTTACATCAGCTCATCTCTAAATGGCCGACTGTAAAATAAGGCAGTGCACTCCATTTGGATTTACGAGTTTTGAACCCGGCCTCCGTGATTTGGTGAAGTAAAGCATTCAGTGACTGGTCACCGGTGTCCCCAGAGCACTTTTTGGTTCTGGTGGGATTACTGCTTCACTGATGCCAATGGGGACCAAGTGGTTCTTATGTAAAATAACTGGCCCACGCTAGGTGATCAGATCGGACTTTAAAGGTTGCACCGACTTAGGCTCGCGCTCTTGTTCCTAGTGGACCAAATCCCTTAAAAACATCTTTTCACCTAGTTACCCGGGGAGTGTTGTTGAGACGGGAGGTGTCAGGCAGCAAGTTGGTTGCAAAGCCGTTGTCTTCGACTCAGGTGCGGTGGTCATTGTCGAGTCCTTTGAGAGGTGTCTCAAGACAACCACCATCCTTCCGCATAGAAAAAAGCTATTTACACGCTAATCTACGCACTGAGTGACTACTTACAACCAGGAGGCCACAAATTTATCATCTACCTTCATTTTATTGCAATTTGTTTTGGCAACTCTCCCTTCCTGTTTATTAGCGCGCACTCGATTTTAAGCTTGCGGTGTTACGGCCCTAAAAGTGGCTTCAGATATGCCTGTTGCGAAATTACGGGCTCCTGGATTTCGTTCTTCACAGCATTGTTGAGGCATTCAGGAAATACCCGATAGATAGTAATGTAGCTTTTGTGCGTGTAGCCGGAAATCAAAGAACCAATGTTATTTTTCGTTTCGATTGGGTGTACTACAAATGCAACCGGCGGCCAGCAGAACCAACGAAAAGTCGAGAAATCCGAAAAAGCCCGTAAGCTGAGCGGGTTTCCTATTAATTGGGCAGTACGGGAAACCACGTCTGTCTAGTGAGTTTTCGTCCAGGAAGGCAGGGGAACCATCTACTTTTTATTATCTTGAACATCATTAGGTGATAAAATTTTGTGCGATTGGCTTCCAGTAGCCGATGGCTAACCGAAGGGGGTTAAGCAGCTGCAAGGCCCTGCTTAATTGTAGAACGCCGTTGTGGAAAGTCCGACAGTTTGTGGCCGATGAATTTGACAAGGTTCCTACCCATCAGGACATATACAACTACCAACGGAAGTGTCGACCGTCTCTGTTGACTGTTTGACGAGTAATTGCGTTTTATGGTAACAAAAGATAAGCCTTCGGTCCAGGTAAAGCTCTGCGAGTCTGGACATAATAATATTAATGTTTATTCCCAACTTGTGGGTGGCATGAGCGTGAGGTTATAGTCAGAATGAGGGCATGGCTGGCGGGGACTGTGAATGCAGGGTGGTTTTGGAAAAGAGACAGCGTCATAGGCAGTGGGCTTTATCTGACGTAGACGTGGTCACCACCGGCACGAGCAGGGAAGCACAGTTATTATGCACTTATTTGGAGGGAACACCGAGCTAGATCAGATCTTTAGGATTTGGAAGTGGCGCTGTAGTCAGCAGGAAGTCACTACAGCGGCATATAATTCACAGATGGCAGCAGATGGCGCTGTTTTGACGCTTCCTGGATGTAATAAATGTCGATGAAACGCACGCGACAAGCCGTTTTCAGAAGATCTGTTTAAGGCAACTTATATCTGGCCTGGAGTTACAAGCTCCACACCTTTCCGATCACCGATGGCATGGGTACCGGACGTCCGGTTATGTGTGCCTTTGTGGAAGGCAAACAGTTTGCCTCTATACGCATACTATTTATCTTTTTCGGAGAAATGATGGGCGAGCCGTATCAGGATTTTTGTCATGGACGAATTGGTAGCACAAATATGAGCGGCTAGGTTCGCATTCGGCTGCCATGTTATGTGGTGCTAATTTCACATTCTCAAGGTTATCAAAAAGCATTTACATATAGTATCACATACCTTTATTTTGGTCATCGGCACTCTGTATGAACGACCAATGCATATTCCACAGTATGGCTCGTCTTGACAATGCCGTGCATTAGGTTTTCTGTCTGTCATAATATCTGCGCACAGAATTCGACAATACCTGAATTTACTGCACCGCGTATCCCATCACGCTGACTGTTGTGGTGGGCAACCCTGCCCGTTATGCGGTGGCCATTTTGAGGTTTATCCCCAGGTAAGTGCGCGAACAATTAGCTTATCTTTTCCCCCTAGCACACGGCCCGTCCAGAAAGCGCACAGTTGCGACTGCTAAATGGCCCTCAAAGAAGGTACGTCATGAGGTTCACTTAGAAAAAGTCATTGAATCCAAACAGTGTGTGCTGAAAGTTTGTATGCGTCCGCATTTTATGCTCCAGGGAGGATCCACTCGACAGCCGCGAGTTAATATCATAAAAAATTGGAACAATGACGTAGAGCGTCAGTCTGAGGAAAAGGACGATGATTTTGCGTGACGCACGTAAAGGTCACCAAGTACAGTATGTAGGCGTCATGCATTCCAGGTAATTCTTGCATTTGTTGGGGATTATTACTCAGTGAGTGTCACCTACATCATATAACGCAACACGGATTGTGTGAGCACAGACCTAAGAAGTGGTCCCCGCCGAGGTGTTTACTTTACACAGAAGGCATTGTTCGCGGTTTGTCAGCCGCCTGCCTTATAGTGATATTTCGATATACTAACTCATATTTTTCTCTCACTTCAGGACGCCAGAAGCTCGCTGAACACTACGCACCACACAAAGCGTACGCCCCCCACCAGGGGGGTGAACGGCCCAATAAAACTAAACTTTTTCTCCTGTCCAGGTTATACCCTTGACTTTTCTTAGTGGAGAAGGATGGGTGCTTGGAGTAGGCTAGTTGACTGGGCATCGTGGACCATAAGCCTCATGTAAGTCATGTGCGTCAGCTAGGTTCGTTCAGCAGTACGCTCTGATCTACGACCTGTTCGTCCTGGCAAGCTTTGTCAGTTACAAAGGAGAAGTTTGCTGCAGTTTATTTCAAAACGTGATCTGCGGGCATAGGTCTGCATAGGTTACCTCCTGAAACCTTGCATGAGTTACCCAAAAATGATGGATGTGTCTACTCCGATGGTAGCAATTCTCGAGGCTATTGAACACAAAATTCGGTATTCGTTCAGTCAGGCAGGATACACGTAGCAGGAGCTATTTACAGGAGTGACATGCCGCATATTTTGCGTCCACAAGCATAATGTAGACTCTAAAAGCCAATGGACTATTTCAACTGCAGAACTACCTCCAAGTGTTGTCCATTTAGGACGATTAACTTCTTAACAAATTTACGGTATCTTGGGCACCGTTTTTTCAATCAGTGGTGATTGATGACCTTGAAGATTCTCTCGTTACACAAATCATCGATGGAGATAATTTGTAGAAAAATTAATAAGACATGAGCATTCATTACTATGATGTGATAACCTTGAACTCCTCAAAGTTCCGAGAGAACTATTTCATTTTACGAATACTGAGACTAGGAAGTGAGTGTCTTCCAAATCTTCTCGCAGTAACTCCCCTGCATAGGGTCATCTGGATCTTCCCCTACTATTGCGTGGTGTTGTTAGCCTGCTTTTCCAATTCAAACTGGAAGTGTTAATATGTTCTTTTGATATTCATGATACAACAATCGTGAAAAGTTTACTTGCATACCAGTGGCAGAGTTTGTGGTTCGCCATGATGGGCGCTGATGGTTCAATTTTGTTTTTTTAAGCATGTTCAAAGACAAGATTTATCAAGATTACTGTTGTGGATGCAGTGAGAAGCGGAGAACACGTCAATAAACAGCAAGATAAGACGGAGTGAGAGTATCTTCCTGCATTTCAATCGACGTCCATCTATCGGGCTAAAGAAAAAGGACAGTTTTTTAAGTAGCGGCATAAATGTTCTATCCGCACTTGTTCAAGCTGTTGTGCCAAGGAGAAGCAAACCAGATTTTTTCCATGGAGAATTGGTTGCAGTGGTGCATCGAGCTTGTAAACACCAGATAGGGTACAAGTTCTAGAGATAATGAAACCAGTTATTTGGATATATTTGGTTGTATTTGCTTGCTCAAGTACGTGTAACGTGGAAGTATATTCCGTTCCCAGTCTGAGAGCTTGTTTTTGTATCACTATTTTCCTTATCTCTATTGTGAAGCGGATTAATTTTTAGAAATTTACGTTGAGTGAACATGGATTCGTGAAATTCGAGCAGCTATACGACCATACAGAGAGTGCCAAAGCAATGATTTCCGAGCCAGGAGCTCGTTATGAACTTATTAAAAAGCTGAAAGTTTGAACAAAGCGTTCAGATTTCACTTTTGTAAGAGTGATCAAAATCTAAGTGCTGTCAACTATGAAAACTCTGAATAGGGATTTTGCAGGCTGCACAAACCGCAATTCTAATCTGGTTACGTGACCATTTTGGTCGACATTTTCAGCCACAACTACAAAATCCGTGACAAAATTAATTGTTGGAATTTGTTGAACTTTTTTTCCTTTCAGTGTGATATTTCATGCGTCCCAATAGAAGCAAGTAATTGCTAAATTGGAAAAAAACTTGTGAATTTTCTGTACTGTATCCCAGCACAGATAATTTGTAGAAAAATTAATTAGACATGAGCATTCTTTACTATGATGTGGTAACCTTGAAATCATTGTAGTTCCGAGAGACCTATTTCATTTCACGAATATCGAAGTCCATGGGTGAGAAAATTCCAGCGGTCCGGCTATCTTCTGGACTATGAAAAGACAACCGGCTTAGCAGAAACTAGAGTCCTGTTTGTAATGCGTTGGAATATTGGTAGCTCGGGTGAGTTTATTGGTTGTTGATCAGGTGGCTGTTGATCTGTCAACTCGTATGGTGACGAAACGTTTGCAAACCAATTGCCAAGCTCGGCGAACAGATCAACAGCCAGCTGATCGACAACCAATAGAGTCCTGTTGTTTGCCAGGGTTCTATTTTAAACCAATTGAGCACGCCCTGAAGCTCAAGCCAGCTGCCCGTCATTCGACCAATCACTTGCAAGCAACAAACACTGCAATGCTTAACAGCGAGCGTACACGGATTAACGGATTCACAAATTGATACACAGGATCAAGACTCCTACTCAATCTTCGGGTCGGGTCTGTTCTTTTCGTTCAGCGCATTTTTTCACTTGAAAAACACAAGTAGAAAAAGGTTATGCACTGCTCTTTGAGTTTTCAGCGTAGATACTCATCTAAAAAGACGTCCAAAAGCGCTTTGTATCCAGTACATAATGCAGCGTGAACAACTGTTGAAGGAACGTTATTCAAGGCACCAACTATCCGAACTGAAGGTGCGTGCTCTGAGCTTGAAACTCTTCTTACTTTGCTCAACAGTGAGAAACCCTTTGGCCAAACCTTGGCCTAAGCAAGTATTAAATCGCCTCGAATGCGGCGATGCTCCAAGGGGTAGGAGTTAAGCAACGCGATACGCCTTTTATAATCCACAGATTTAAGGCCGGCAACCATTTTCGTAGCAGCTTGTAGGACACGCTCGAAGAAGGTCGCGTCTTCCTTGCAGCCTGAGTAGATAACTTGGTTGGTGTATTCAGAAAATGGTCTTACGTGGGATGCATGCAGTATCTGGAAGTCGAAGCGAGTAATGCGGGCGAAGGTTTGCTCAATCATCCGTAGAATGGTGAACCAATCTTTAATAGTACAGTGAGAAAGACATGTTCAAAAGGAGCCAGATACCTAAATCCTTTTTGTATCTATGCTTATAATGTCTTCTAATCTATTCTCACCATGCATGACAAAGGTGTTCGCTGAGTGTCCTCCGAATGACATGAACGTGTCAGTCCAACAACCACTGCTTTGCAGCGTCTACATCGACTTGGAGGGCAATGACATGTGAAACTTAGGATTTTTGATCATTCGCAATAGGTAGACGTGAAGTTAAAAGAACGTCTGGAGGGTCGTTGACGTATATCAGAAACAGAAGTTGTCCCAAACGGAACCTTGAGAAATTCCAATGGAGGCCGATGCCGAAGAATAGTGAACTGGGCCCACTTTCACTCCGAATGTTTTGTCATATAGGAACGCTCTAATCCAGAGTAGCATTTCTCCTTGAATCCCGTAATACTCAAGATTGGGGAGCGGGACGTGTGAAACACAACTGAATGCATTTGAGAAGTCGAAGAATATGGCGTCCGCTATGAGTCCTATGTCCTTAACTTGGGTTAAGACGACGTAAGATGGTCTGCCTTAGAATGCGCACGGTACGCTAGTGAGGCCAATAGGCCTGTAGCTGGCGGGCGATAGTCGGCCACTATTTTTGAAAATTGGCGTGACAATCGCTTCCTTTCAAGGAGAGCGAAGGTTACCTTTGTCCAGCGACTGACAAAAAACCAGTTTAAAACTCTTTACAAGTATAAGCAAGGTTTCCTTAAGGATTTTTGGATAGACTCCGTCTGGCCTAAACACGTTAAAGTGGCTGACAATTTTTTTCCTCAGTGAAGACCACGTTGTTAAGAGGCCGCCGGTTATTACGTCTTGACAAGATTCAGTGTACCGATTTCGGTGGGGCAAAATACAGGCCTGCGGAGTGTCCTCTCTACACTTCAGATACCACTTTCGGGTTCCCCGTTTCTGTCCCTTAAAGAGAAGACAGTTGGCTTGCTTCTTTGGCGATTTCTCATGTACTTAAATAGCATATTTTTGTTTTTCTGGGCAAGGCTCAGTATGTGGCTTGTTGCCGTCTGTTCCATTGGCGAATTTCCAAGTCATAGCGGTCCCGCATTTTACGAAATGCCAGCTCATTTTCTATGCCACCTGAAGTCATCTTTTGGATAAATAGTCGCGTCCCCTGTTCTGAAAGATGCACAAACCTTTTAGGTAGCTTTTGGTCCACCCAACTAAGCGCTGCTATTAAGGACGAACATAGAGTCAGCATCGAGACGTTTCAGAACACTGGTCCTCTGTAACTTCTACCGAAGCTGGTCCCAGTTTAAATTGCCCAAGGCACCTAGTAATTTCTGGGAAGTATGCACGGCAAATGTTCCCAATAATAATAATGATAATAATAATAATAATGTTTATTCCCAACTAGTGGGTGGAATACCGTCAGGTACCGTCACGCGATTACCTTCAGAATAAAGCACGAATGGATGGAATTGGCGGGTACTGGGAATTGCGTGAAAAAGGACAGTCTTAAACAGTAAGCAATAGACTTGGTCACGGCTCAACCGGCGTGGGAAATGAAACACAATTACCGGGAGTTTATACTAGTAATACTACTACTAATAATAAAACTATTTCTCAACCTCTAGGGAGCATGCCGATTGAGGAATGATCGGGTCATTACAACCTGAACGCGGTAGGCAAATACACAACGGGTTCCGAAATTCTGGCCCAGTAGTAGATGAAATCAAACGTCAGCATACAGTGATCACTGTCTTTTGACGGTGGGCCTGTACGGCATCTGGTAGGTGCGACAACATATTGAGTCTAAGCGTTCTGTTGAACGGCTTCAGTCACCGCCAATGCAAATTTTCCACTAGACATGATACGCTGGAGTTCCATCCAGGAGGAGTTTAGAGGGTTGAAAACATCCAAGCAAGAGGTGCGTGAAGTGATAGCTAGAAGGAAGATGCTCAATGGTTTTCTTTGAGGTCTTGCTTTGATGTCTGGATTGGTTTTGTTGATTGGTTGATTCAATGGTCTTGTTTTTCGTGGGCTTCTTCCTTTGGAGCCATTAGTCCGCTGGTTGTCGTTAGGTTTCTTGATTGTCCATGTGGCCCAGAATCCCGTGACCGTGTAGTTCTTATGCTCGTAACGGCTGATAGACGGAATCAAAGTCGATGTGTTTATTGATCGACTTTTGTGTGGAGTACCACGCCTCAAAAACTCTCGCTCCCGTTTTGTTCTTGCTTGAGCAGGTATTTGAACGTTGTTCCAATTGAACTTGTTTCGTTCTCTGTCTTCGTGGGCTGAGACAAGTGAAATTGGGTCATGTCTTCTGCTGGCAAGTTTGTGTTCGTGTATTCTGGTAGCCAGGTTCCTTCCAGTTTAGCCAACATAGTGTTTGTCGCAGTCGTTGCACTCAAGTTTGTAGATCACGTTCGTTTTCTCCATTGCATCCAACCTTCCCCTTGGTTTCGACAGAGTTTTCCTAAGCGTTTTTGCAGGCTTGAAGGCGACTGTAATTCCATAGTGCCGTAAATGTCGTGCAGTCATCTCCGCGAGGTTTCTGGTGCATGGCAGCGTAACCTTCTTCTGTTTTGGTTGTGTTGACAAACCCGTTTGGTGATGGTTTCGCAAGCACCTCCGTATGAAATTCTCCGGGTAGCCGTTATTTCGGAACGTCTCGTAGAGTCTTTGTTCATATTTTTTTCCTCGCTTCTGTTGTGTTGCAATTCGTCTAGATCCGCTTGAATAGGGCTCGAACACAGCACCGTTTGTCGCAGTTCGGATGGTTGTTGTAGCAGTTCAGAATCTGGTCTGTATGCGTTTCGTTCCTGTATACTTCAGTCTGCAGTTGGCGGTTTGTTCTCCTCGTGACGAGCACATCTAGGAATGCCAATTTGTTGTTTTCTTCCGTTTCCATTGTGAAGTGGATGTCGGGGAACACGTTGTTCGGCAGTTCATTCGCTCGTGACAGTCCATTTTTCTTTACAATAGCAAATGTGTCATCCACATTGTAATTTCCGCGATGAATCCTGAACTTGGTGACCCCATTGGCGCTCTCTTGATTTGTTCATAATATTCTCTACTAAACTCAAAGTAGGTCGTCAAGCACAGATCTATTAATTCACATATTTCTTCTCTCCCCAGCGTTCCGTTGATGTTTTCGCGGTTGTTGATGTCTAAAAGTTTAGCTGCATTTAAATCAACTGATGTGAACAGTGAGGTTACATCGAAGAACACCATTATTTCGTTTTCTTCGATTTTTACGTTTCTAAGTCTCTCGAGAAATTGTCCTGCATTGTTGACTGAATATTGGGACCCATTGGTGAGATATTTCAGCCGCTTCCACAATTCTCTTGAAATGTTGTATGTGAGTGTTCCTGGTAGTGAGACAATCGGGTGTAATGGTACCGTCTATTTGTGAACCTTTGGAAGTCCGTAGAATCGGGCAAATTCTGAGTCGCGAGCCTTCATTCTCCAGTACTCTCGTTCTGAAATTTTGTGAAGATCCTTGAGTTTCTTCAGGGTTTTCATTGTGTTTTTGTAAATTTTGCGATTTGGTCGTTCTGCAGATGGCGGCATGTGGTTGGTCATTGAGTAGAGCGTTGGCCACATGGACAATCAAGAAACCTAACGACAAGCAGCGGGCTAATGGCTCCAAAGGAAGAGACCCACGAACAGCAAGACCACTGAATCAACCAATCAAGCAAACCAATCCAGACCTCAAAGCAAGAGGAAAACGACCGAATCACAACAAAACAATCACCCACAAAACTGTCGAATTGAATATGCCCAATGAACCAAACAGACACAAGAGATTGAGACCAGGTCAGATTCACAAGGGTCCAATCAAACTAGGCGAAGACCCCCTACAGAGCTACCAGATGCTGTTTTAGCAGCCACATAAGCACAGGCAGAAGAGGAGAAATTCACCCACTCAACCCCGCACTGACGATGCCACCTCGATTGGTGGGGAAACGTTTGCAATCCAACTGCCAGGCTCAGCGAACAGACCACTAATCAATCAGCGCACCCGAACTACTTACATCCCACAACATCGCCGATGTGAGCAGCTATTCGTGCGCACACGTGTGCATGTTACTCAGAAACAAACACACGTCCCGTCCAGAATACCTGATTAGAAGAGCGGATCGTTTCTCTCAAATCGCTAAGCTGATCAGCACCCTACTTTTTGCACTTGAGTGTTGAAAGTCTTCTATGCTGTCAGACTGCTGGTACCTTGTTCGGGGTACTGACCATATGGTCGCTAAAATTTCTGAATACTGGGCTTGCATTGACACAGCTGTGTTCCTGGGCTTGCCTCAACTATGCTACCTCAGGCCTGAGATGCTGTTGCACTTGTGCGAGGAAAACATTCACGTCTTCATGAGTCGTGTACTCCAGGTGGTTGAAGCTCCAAGTGAACTGTAGTTATGCACAATTCAGTGTGCATTTTCACTCAAGTGTGAGAGATTAGTCATTGACTGAAGCTGAAAAGCCTAGTTTATCTTGGTATAAGGATAAGTACTTGTGGAGTAGGTGTCAGCTATCAATTAAAATCATGTGGCACAAATCAAAGATCACCGGAAAGTTAGAGAGTGTGCATCAGCTGCTCCAAGTTGGAGAGAACCGATTCCGGGCCCACCAGTCCATTCGTCTATCTATCCGTTTATCTATCGATCGGTCAAATGATCGGTCATCTGCCTATTTGGATTTACGAAAAGTAGACGGCTGTTCGTAAGTGCATTGAAGTTGACATCATATACAAGTAACACAAATGAAAAGACGCGCGTGTGGCAATGAACTCAATCCACTGATATCCGCCTGTTGTAGGTGCTATCTACTTGCAAAATTTCTAAACATTTGACTCTGTTTATGCACCTACACATGTGCATCAGTCATGACCGTCACGTGAGGCCCACGACAAAGCTTTCAGTGGGTGAGTGGTCGATGGCTCTCAACGCATTTGGTGCAAAATGAGACATGAAGTGCGGCTGGTTGTGTGTGCTCACCAGGAGATGATAATTCGTTGTTTTGACAACCCATTGTCTTTAACCTCCCCTAAAAGCCGATCGTGGGGATGTTCACAATGATTTGTGTGCGCCGTGTGTCGGATTCTGGGCTGGTTCTCTCTGAAGAACTATTCGCTTCCTGCCAAAAACTCAGACGGTGGACTGCAGAAGAATAGCCTAGTGAAAGAAATCCTCGTGTATTCAAAAATGCATGGAAGAAACGGTTGAATGGTTTGAGTCGACTTTCACCAAAGGTACAAATAAGGCTGGGAATAGAAGTGGGATGACTGAGTCCAACATATTGATGGAGTTTGCTGTTCGCGAAACTGAGAAATAAATATGGAAGATAGCTCTCCGGAATGGGAAATTCCCATTATTTCGTCAAACGAGAAATTCCCCGGTTTTGATCGTCCAACTCTTCGAGACTATCTAGTAGTATTTCCAATCGTTCAAACTCCGGATCCATGTCAATGGACATCTGGGTTGCAGACGGTAGAGAAAAAGAGTTCCACAGTTGATTGACACCGTGATATTTTTTAGCTATCATCCTTAGCTGAGATGGATTGTGTACGGTACATCCAGTTTAAAACAGCATGGGTGCTAGACTAATGAATGCTAATTTGGTGTGGCAACTGGCTGATTCCCACAGGCAAACCCTTAAGGTACTTCTGGGAAGCGGGGTAAAAATTCGTTGCCTGAGGAGGAGGTGTCTTTAAATTTTGATATCAGATTACTTCCACACACGGAGAAGTCTAGATATTTTGAAGACTTTACTTGATAATCAGTGGCACTTTCGGCACACTTCAGCTTTAACCATCCTTTGTACAAACAGGCATCCTGAGCAACCGTATGCTTGCCAACCGCACGATCATCGTCTTTAATACCCAGGATTCGAGCTACTCAACATATTCGGACTTGCACCTCGTGCTTCTCGGAGTTGTGTGATCATTAGATGCGAGTTATGCGCGGATATGTTAGTTTTTTTCGTAACCATGCTCGTGAGGGTGCATCATCCGCGTACGAGACTGAATATGTGTAGCGCACAACTATTTTTCCAGACTACCTTATCAAGGAATACAGAATTAGTCCGGCTGTGCATTGCAAGACCAATTGGTTAGCAGAAGAACAACGTCAACTGTGATTACACGACAAGTAACAAATTGAAAATTATTAAAGAATTGTCATGACGAAACAATACTCCTGCTTGATTACTTCAGGAGGTCATTGACCAGGGTGCGGGAGACTTTGTGGAATACTCACCCGGAAACCAGCTGAATCTCTCGTTTATGATGTTTTTATGAACGAGCGATTCAGTTTGGTTCCAGGTGTGTCTCACGTTTAAACCAAACTGGTATGAAAATAAGCATAGTTCGCAAATCACTTTGGTTTTAATTGGTATTCTATCCTGGAAGGCGGCCTAGTGCAGCACATTCAGTTGCTTAAAAACATCATAAGCGAGAGACTTAGCTGGGTTCCGTGTGAGTCGCAAAATCACATTTGTTTGCAAATGAGTGTATTTCACTGATTGTAGGCTATTAAGTATGCTGCCTTCATCAGGACCAAATTGGACAAGACACACGCACCCTAGTTGTGTTCAGATGATCATTTGGCTGGGAGATTTACACTGAAGACCTTGGAATTACGTGTCCGTCGCATGTTCAGCGGATGAGTTCAAATCCATATTGTTTTGTTCTACGAGGTACTATAAACTACCAACTTGCCACCACCAGTTCGGACGGCAAGCATGCGATGTTGGTGACAAAATGCTGTTCAGAAAAACGAAGTGATGTTCACTGGTGATTAGTTGTAGTTGTAGGGAGAACAAACACTGATCCAAGCACCGGAATTCTAAAACCACTCTCACCTTACTCGAGGGCAATGACGCAACTTTTCAGGAAACTAGTCATAACAATATATAGGAGGTCTCCGGTGATTGGGTCATGTGGATTAAATTGCCCAGCAGGGGCACAAATACTCTCAAGAAAGTTTTGTTTGCTCCCTTGTGCAGATTATTATCAATGTATACGCCTATGTGTGTATAAGTATGTGTGTAAAATAAATAAATAAACAAATAAATAAAATAATCAACCAAATAGATAAATAAAATGTGTATAAATTAGACAAGTGATTTGAACAGAAAGAGGAAATTTGATTAATGTTTTTGCAACGCAGGAGACACTGCAATGTAGATAAACATTGAGATTGCCCTCGGTAGCCTTTTCTGCTTTATGCGGAAGACACCATAACCATGTGACTAGGATTACATGACCTAATGGTCAGTCAATTTATCCAGCTGTCTGCTCTTCTATTTGAGGAGTGAGTCTGTTGGCGACGGTGGAAAGACAAGAATTCGATTTTGAACAAGCATTAAACAGATGCTAGACATAAAGTTCTCGCAGGCTGTTGTGTAACAAAGCTGCATTAACACTTGCTGGAATTAAGGCACTCTACAAAGATGTACACAATGACGCATAAAACGGGTAAAATTAAACCAAAAGATTTGGGCAAACAAACACCAGATTTATCGCTATATTTGGTAGCCAAAACCGCTTGATCAAGATCCGCTTAGGTTCCTGTTGTTCTAAACGATTATGGCGCTGTGATGACGAATACTCTTAATGGAAGCTTGTTCTCATCAGCTCAACAAACTTCAGGGGTAATTTGACAGTTGACGAGAGCAAAAGAGTGATTCACTTTGGTCCCGATCGGTTGGTGGTGCTGAGTAGGTTCGATATAACTATCAATGGAGATTTCGTCCTGTCAGTGAAACCAGTCTATGCTGAACAGCCACGAAACACTGTACGGCCTCTTCGTTCTTGTTGGAAATCACCGGTAGTATGGTTCTCATGTAACTTAGAGAGTTTAGAACCCGCGATCTTCCATCCAGCAAATGCGCACTTAACCGTTCAGCCATGAGCAGCTGATCAGGAATGTGAAAAGACTCATCTGGGTTCCAGGTGAGTGACCCAAATTGGTTTGCAAAACAAAAAGATCCTGGTTCTTCCTGTTTGAATGAAAATGACTGCGGATGCATTCATTTAAGCACACACAAGATAACATTGTGCTAGTACTGACTGGATACTCACATTATTCAGCCCCTATTTCGCCATCGCAAACTGGAAAAAATGGACAATCATTAGGGAATTTCGGAACTTTGCTTGCCAGCGGATACAAACTTTGAACTAAGAATCTTCGCGATGTAACCAGGTTGAAATGTGAAAAAGACATCAGATATTTGACTAACTGCATCCGGTCCAAGTGTCTCCAAACTACTTAAAATAAACTGGTTTGTTCTAAAGGGACGGGCCTCCTGGCTGCCCTAAAGGTTTTTATTGAAAAGTGAAACGTCTACGCAGAATACACACTGAATTCTCAGTGTCCTGCTATGTTGTGCTGTGCTGTGATTTCTAGGTATAAGACTAACATGTTCAGTCAGCATAGTTCAAGTTGGTGGAAGAATGTCAGAATAGAATGTGTTCACAATAGGAAGGGGTGTCTGTGCACCTGTGTACGGAAAACTGCTGCCTCTGCAGGGGAACATCTAATCGAGGAAGAGATTTCTTCATAAAAAACAGCTTTGAGTTGCTTTGTTTGGCGGTTGAAAGCAACATTAGGCTATGGCCTACATCGTGGGAATTTTGACTGCGGTGGCCGGCGCTGGGGCGGCCCTGAGTGTTACTTGTGCTGACCCTTGAAATGTCTTGTAATCGAAGACCGTACTCCGATGGCCAAGCGTTGGCAGCTGTTAGTTTATTTAGGTACGTTCAGAATTGTGTCTCTTTAGTGAAGATTTCGCCCTGTAATTGCAGTTACTCAGTGCCAAAAAGCCTAATAGCATGGTATAGCCGTTTTTTCTTTATTAGGAGATATCACCATTGCGCACCCCACTAATCCCCAGGGCATCCGAACTGGCAACCTTCCATTAGTACTCTGAAAACTTAACCGTTCGGCCACGAGTGGCTGGTCAGCAGTGTGATTAATTCGCAATTAGAATACATGTGCTTCAACCACGGGATTCACATCACGTGATCACGTGTCGACCACATCTTATTGAGCCAGATTCAGACGTGCCCAATTTTGACACCATACCAAACCCTGGGTGCCATATGGTACGAGCAAAGTCAACCAATAATCGAACGAAATCTGTCGATGAAAAAGCATGGCTTTGCATACCCGCTAGAGCAAACTAAATCCAATACCAACCAGACACCAGGATTCATTTGTTTTATTCAGTATTGCGATCAAAACAGCCAATCATTTTGAACAAATAACACTCGACCGAAGTGAACAGCTGCGAAGCGAATCGAAGACGGACCAGACAAAATCGACCGTATTGGAAGAACTAAGGTAAAGTTTAGGGGAGTGGTTGACAAGAACATTTGGACTTTGACAAAATCCCACTGCTTTCTATAAGAAACTGAGTTTCCCTGGAAGCACCCTGAGTTTTGCTGAGACGTAGGTCCCGTAAACGGGAAAGAAAAGATGTAAGCATTAGGAAGTCTTGAAATTGTGAGATGTCTACTGCTGAAGCCCTGGAATTAACTTGAACATGGCGAATAAATTCATCCACATTATGAGAGAAACTGCTACCGAAGGCAGGGACAAGACACAGGTCCCTTGAGGAAATCTTCGGACTCAATTGAACCACTCGTGTAAGTATTCGAGTCTGAAATGGAATCCGCAAACATATGGTTTTGAGATCGTGTTTTCTGGCAAATTCAGCACCGTACCATCTGTGAATCATGCAATTCAGGAAAGAGATAAGACGTCCCACCGTCCACTTTGGACACCGTCCACTCGGACAAAACAGGTGGTAAAAGTAGACAAATTCGTCACTAATTTCTTTCTGTACCACCATCATTACGGAGCATACTATCTGCCGAAATCGGAGAGATGGGTGCAATCCCACGGCAAATTCTGTTGTTTGTTGTTTGTACTTTAAAAAGGTAAAATCCATGTCGGATTCAATCTATTGAGGAAGGCGTACGGCTCCGCAAACTTTCGCCTTTTTCGCGTTGTCCAGAGATGAAGCGAGGACTATCTGCTGCTGACGCACGCAATAAAGGGGCAGAAATCCGATTTGACGACACGTCCACCCGCAATGAGATTTACCGAATATTTCGAACCTCTGATAGTGTGCTGTGTGATTTTTCCAACTGGTTTAAGGGTGTTAGCTACATGCTCCGCTAGAGTGCCGATCTGTAGTGAACAGAACATCGGGTTTTGTATTTGGCATACACCATAGTAACGGGAGACTGGTGAAGCGTCTGGATACAAAGTAAAGTGAAGTGACCTGCCTAATTTCTCTTTAACCCTTCACCGAATGGCCGCACTGTGTGGTTTATCGTTGGGCTGAGAGTCGTTTTAATTGTACATGACTGTATCAAAATGTATGGTCCAGTTGAAATGTTTTGTCTGCCTTTGAGTTATCATCATTATCATCGCTTTGTTATTTGTGGTGAGTACAACAGAAATTCCGGAGCGAAACGATCTAACGGTTTTCAATTCTTCTGGCCGCTTGAGGCTGACTGTTTTCAGGGCCATTTTCGGGCGGTCTGTATGCGTGCTTATTTGGCGGTATTCATGCTACGGTCAGACACAACCATCTGACAATAATTACCATAGTTAGTTAAATATACCGCGGTAGAGATAATGGTCTTATTTGCCTAATGAGCGTTCTCCAGTAGCGTCGAAATGTTGCGATAGCCCGGTTCATGCTTGCATCTTTACACACCGTTGTGGCCAAAATAATCCACTAAATTCAATATCAGTGAGCATATATCCGGGTCATCTACGGACTATTTACAGACATCGGAAAGCGCAAAACTTCTTCGAAACCATACTGCATCACTGGTACTGGAGTAACGGTGGATACTACTGATAAGGTATGTGGGTAGTATGTGGTTCATCGTAACTCCGCCTCGCGTTTAATGGAAGGTGAGGTTTATTATTAAACCTATAAAACTACTACGTAGGGTTCGTTTAGAATTGCGTGATGGTCAATAAATATCCACGACATTTCAAGAAGACGTGTGAGGATGTTCAGTTTTTAAAATATAAGGCGCACATGAGAGTTTTACTTTACTGTCTAACAGTTTGTAACGGTTTACTTGGTGTCTGCTAATAAACAAATCCGCAGAGAAGGAAGTTCCTCCTCACAATGGTAGTTCTTTAACGGCGCTAGCTAGTCATCGAAAGACGCCGTAAAATGATTTGCTTAACAATATCATGTGACCTGACGCGTTCGAGTGGAGGTGAGAGCTACAATCTCCATGTAATCCTTTTACCGGTTATATGCAACACTGGACTGGTGTTTGGTGGTACCGTTTCACAGCCTACACAGAATGTTTTTTCGTCAAAAATTTGATCATTGAACACCCAAAGTTCGTTAACACGAACGCACACGCAGGAACAGTCTTTAAATCGATCCATAGGAGTAAAATTGAATGACATCGGATGGAACGCAATAGTGAGTGGAGCTGTTGACTGGGCTTATCAGTACTTCATCCCCACACGGTAAATGAGATTCGCATTCGACAGACTGGTCCGGAAACGTTCAGCAGTTGCACTGAACATGAAAAATGAGTCTGGCAAATTGGTAGTTGAAAATACGCTTGTTTACTTATAGGAACATTAACGACAGCTTAATGCGGTCTCTTGCCAGAGGGGTGTGGACCTAAACTGATTAGGGAAAGTAAACCAGAGTCGGAGCTAAAAGCAGACCTTTCTATCGGCTTCTTCTGCAATGTGATTGTCACGGCGAGGGGTAGTTCTGGTTGAGCTTCCTAGACGAATATCCTTCAAGTGATCCAGAAACTGTGTTGGGAGTGGGCAGTTCAATCATCTCCAATACCAAACAACCTCACTCAGAAGAGAACACTTATTTTGTTGACGGATATGCCAGCCTTCAGCGTATTTCGTGGCCTAGTGAGATGCGAGTGCCAGTGAGGTGGTACTTTGCTTTGAACTTTGTGTTGTTATACTTCAAGCGCATCTGGATTGAGGCTAGCTCTCTTTTCTAACTAACATTTTCCCCTCAGTGTGATATTAATTCATGCTCTCAAAGGAGTGTTGGTTTATTGCACGGCAGCTTACCAATTTTGAGCTGATTTTTCTTGCTTCCTCTAGTATATCCAGCCGATGAGTGGGGATATTTCCAGTTTGCTTCAGAAAAAAGCACAGAAACAAAGAATAACCAGAGAACGATGTAACCTGTTCAGATAGAGGCAATCAAAGCAACAGAAACGTTTAAAACAATTTAAATCGGAGTTGTGCAGTTAGAATGATTTGGTAAGGACGAAGCAATAAAAGCTGCGTTTCAATCGCTTTGTAAAACTGTTTGTCCAGTCAGTCAGATATGATCTCACTCCATGTGAGTGGTGGCATGGCAGTTAGGTACTTAAGGGTGAATGATCTGAGTAGGTTAACCTGTACATATTGCATCTAATCGATAAAATATTTAGTGTAATAATAAAGAGTTTTCTTACACGGTCAATATAAAAAAAGCTATTTGATAACTCCCTCGAAAGTCTAACCAGATTAGTCACGAAACTCCAACTAGGAGTTTTGAGCTCCTGACCTCCCGGTTAGTAGCTCATTGCTTTACCGTTCGGTATCCAGCAGGATATACTGAATACCTGTCTACAATAGGTGACCTATGATATATTTCTTTGCTCGGAGTTCTGTACCAAACCTCACAATAAACCTCACAATATAGGAACGTTGGACTCAAGAAGTACCTTTCGAAGAGCCAAGGTAAATATTTCACCACAACATGGAAAGTATTTTTTTCGTGAAAAAACATGACGGGAAACGCATTTGAACCAGAACTCACCACTTTGAGAGTTTAATTACAGAGGTCGTTTTTACAACGAAAAACCGTACACGCTCTGCATAAACCCAGTAGTCCTTGAATATTCATGATGCAATCCGGAAAGCTGCAAGACCATATTCACTTAAAGAATTTGTCGAGCCGACTCAACCTCTAACAAGTTTTTTCGACTGCAGCAGACTTCTTTGAGTTCCGGCACAAGCTTTAGAGCAGCACATATATGACTTATTTGGATCAAGTAGTATCTGCTTCCAGAGGTGATCTATAGAAATCCCGTGTTCTTTTCGAAACTGGGGTGCACACTAGGCAGCATATCCACCCATAGGCTGTAGCGGCATAACCGCCATATACGGTTGATGTGATATCACTCTAGTTGGACATATGAGACGGTAATTGTCCATTCACATTAGGTGACGGACTACGGGAAAATTAGCTGTATGCTTACAAATTTTCGGACCATCCTCTTGGGTTCAGGTTTTTACGTTCCTGAGCGCAGAAGGACGTGCGGCTCTAAAGTAAGCCACGGTTCACAAAAATGCCCAATACATTTCATGATCAGGTGAGTCACTGCGGCAACCCATCGAACTTTCACTTAAAGTTAACTGGGTGGATGGAAAAAGGCTTATAAAACACCACTAAAGGCAAATGATAAACACGGTACTTAAACTTGACGGCAGCTGGCCGCAATAGGACGCATTTTTACAAGATTATGAGGCTAGATGTTGAGCTGAAATGGGGAAACAAGAACGGAAAGGATGTTGGCTGTTTCTCCGATGTTCGCAGACCTTCCACTGAAGAAGGAATTCTCCGCCATACTAACACCGTCCCTAATACAACCAAGGAGCACAAGAAGGTCATTGTATGTCGTCAGCCAGGTAAAAAAAAGACAGGAAAAAAACACTTGACGGTCAGTTTTTGCGTAGAATCTCATTAGCCCTGGTGAGCATACGTGCAACGCTGGTCCGTGGTTATGTACTCACATCTGTAGGCACTTTTTGTCAAAAAGTGTCAGTGAATAAGGTACAGCTGTTTTATGGACCTGCTACAGTGTGTCCGACCTGAATGGCAGACCCGAGTTGAGAATATCCGCACCTAATTCACAAAGGACAAAATCGAATAGATTGGCTATGGTTTAGTTAAGTTGCGGTCAAGCAACGCCCAGAATAGGCCGAAAATATGTTTAAATCAAAATAGCTTCCTGAAGAACCACTACTTTGGCTTTAAATGGAGCCCAGTTTATAAGTGACGAGCAACAACACAATCAACCTTAAACGCTAAGAAGCACCAAGCTCTTAAATTTCTAATAAGGAACTAATACATCCGTACCACAGAAACCGACATACAAAACAGCATCTTTATGATAAATAGAATGGACTATGAAGCCAAAGTCCGCGAGCATCTCAGCATTAGGCTTATAGACACACGGCAAGCGTTTCGTTTCGTTTAACAAAGAAAAGAAAAAACGTACCCATGTCAAAGGCGGTGGGTTTGCTTAGCCTCTTCGGTTCTTACTGAATGCTTAGCCCTATAGGCTATCATAATTCTACGGACTAGAAGGAAGGGGTTTCTGCTCTACCACACAATCAGTCTCATATATGGAATTTTGACGTTTTTGAAAACTGTGAGTAAGTAACCAAGTGGCACTTAAGTGATATCAAGTGAATAAATAACATTAAGGATTCTTGTGCCTTCGTGACAAAATTAGACAGGTGAAATTCCGTGACAGTGAAGGGTTTCTTGGATTTGGTGTGTGTCAGCTTTACATAACTGCACCCATAGACAGGCGTTTTGAGACTACATTATCTGCTAGAAAAGAGTTGACATTGAGCGCCCCTATTAATTGGTCGCGGTTTACCCGTGGTATGCTTTTTCTTGTCCAATCAAATTTTGTGCAAGCAAACCAACGGGATGGATGTGGAACTCAAAATCATTCAAACGATGGCAAACTTTTTCAGTCTGAACCTAAAAAAACATGTATAACTTAAGGTTGATGGAAACTCTGGGATCGCGGCGGCTTGAGGTGTCCTAAGAAGGACGGAACCGGTCGTGGGTTGTTACAGAGACTCCAGCAA
>CM030371.1:20048140-20200083 GCA_003604175.2 Clonorchis sinensis | reverse complement strand
TAGCCATAAGCGCTGAGAAGCCCGATGTATTGCTGTGTGTAGTGGTACCATGGAAATCGTCGACAATGCGAATTCGGAAAACATTTTACCACTACATAATTTGACAGACGTCAAAGAGTACAACACGGTTTGAAACTCATTACAGCGGACTTACTTTTCTCGCCTTACTGGCAGACTGTTCACCCTAATTCACAGTTTTAGTAAATATGGCCACTTATTACGTGAGTTCGTACAGCATATGCGTAAAATTGCACAAACAGTGCGTACTAGTAAGACTCATCTCGGGAGCCTAGTTTTGTGGAGTACTAACCGAAGTTGTTGAGAATGGCTTGCCCCAAATATAACCAGATACATCGATGACAACAAAATTGAAAGGAATTTACAAATCCTTCCGTCTGCGATAGTTTTTATTCAAAAGCAGTTAGCTCGAAAGAAGCAACCGTTATAATATATCAAACGTTCCCACGTAGTTACAAATTACATGGGTTAAATGAGTCTTAGGTTTAGTTACATTTGGTGAGGATGTGACTGGAGGAGTGAAACAAATCAAACGAAACATGTATAGGTGGGCAAGGTTTACAATCTGCTAATGTGTTAGTCATCGTACAACCGCACGAGATTCGAATCACCAAAATTGTTGCAACTGACAAATTTGAAAAATGATTTAATCGGGACTAGTCGGGAACTGTTTCTCTTGCCGCATATTTGGGTATCACTTTTATTAAATGTTGGCTCCGGAACTTATATTTGTGTTGTAAGATAAAACTGAGCTCCAAGAGCAGTAAGATTAAACCATACTCAATAGGTGTACTTTCAAGAAACCCGTCCGTTCCCAAAAGAGTGATATTTAATATCCAGCTGTATTATCGGAACTAGGTTAGTTCTGTCCCACAAACCGACAGAGATCTACGCGATGGAGCGATTTTTCTCGTTGAATGGTTGTTAATGCAATATTTTGAAATTTCGCACGACGATTTCCGTTTGCCATTGCATCTTTAGACAAGGAAACTTGGCATGATGTTTTCATTCCAAGATCTCTGAGGTGATCACCAAAAATCCAAAGGGGGCACCACTTGTCAGCGCATTTAGTTCGCCTAATCCTGATTCTATTTTTTTTGGTGCTGAGTGGTTGTAAATATTTGGGAACCATTCCGGATCCAATAAGCTCTGGAAATCAGTCTCCTTACTATGGGAAGCATGCGTGGGTATCTTACTCCGTAGCGTGGGCGATGCCGACCGCTGTTCCACGACTTCCTGATAGGCACACCAGAAACGGAATTATATTTTCTACTTATTCAGTCTTATAAACCATTGTATAGCTCTCTGAGGCTGCATATTTCGACGGCATGTTTGTCACCACGAAATGGTTAGTTGTTTGGTAATTGGAAGCTGCAAACAGTTTCACAATAAACACACAGCCAAATAAGGTGTTGGTACATACAATTGACAAGATGCACTGTTTCAGATTAACAGAGGTGTTTAAAATAAAAACAACACGGGTTCAGCCAGCCAGGTTGTGTTGCTCCATCAAGGTGTCAAACATTCCGTCGGAAGTTGTAAGTCCCGTAAACACACATTTTCCGCTTAAATTATCGTATAAGAAGAATTTTCAACGCTCAAGGCGGCGATATTTCAGAGATTAAAGGAAACCCAGACACAGCTTTATCTGACTTGAAATTTGAAGTGACGGACGGTTACCGTATGCGATACTACTAGTGATAAATTTGGTTGCAAATCTCTACACAACAGTGGCGTTTTTGCTTCAGTTGAAGCCTCATACGTTGCTTCAGAAGAGCGGTTACCTCGGCCTTGCAAAATGAGCTTAGATTTTACTTGGATGTCGCTAACTTTTTTGCAGCTCTGAGCATAGATGCATACAATACAAGCTCACAGGCTTACCATTCAAGTAATGTTTGCCATTGTGTAAGTAGAAAGTATATGCCGAATAAACATTTGCGCGAATGAAATAGTACTACTGCTTTGGAGGCTACTCGGGTATGAAGTTAAATTTTAAAACTTTCAGGTTTTGAACGGGCTTACTCCGAGTTTCATTTTTATTTGGCTTCTAGTGACACAGCTCACAACGGTTGTGCACTACCATGTATACCGAAACCACTACATGAATTACTTTCTTGAATGGTTGAAAACTGATTTTGATTACGGCTCTGTTTTAACCAAATTTTCGCGTCGGTTGCTTACAGAGCAAGTGTAGACTTTTGTGCAATTAATTTTTTGGCATATACTAGTGTAAATATCTCTTTGTGAGTGGCAGTGTTTTGCCGGTATTTTAGCTGCTTTGTATAAATCAAACGGAGAATGTGGGAAGAATTTGTGTCCATCGAGTGCGGCTGGAATTTCCTTTGCATGATGTAGTGCCGTGATTTGAAATAATAATGCTGTGGTCCAGCTCCGTCGTAAATGAGATGGACCTTAGTATCAATTTAGATAGATTTTAGTCCAACTCAGACTCCGCGTTCTTAGGCTAAGTTATGAACCATTGTGTCGATCGTTAGGAGATATCAATTTCAGATCATTCTTTGCGTATACTATATATTTAAATACCAAACATTAATAAACACGGCCTTTGTATGTTGACTAGGCGGTCCGTCCTCTCCATGGACGGATTATTTTTCTCCCGTCTTCGGTCAATGAATCCATATGTCTATGTTGACATCACATGGTCCCGCAACCTTTTCTGACGTTTGACGTAAACATTTTTACTACACTCAGTGCAAGATTGGACTTTTTTTTACCTATGTCTTGCTTCCCTGAACAAAGAACGTTTCATTTCAACCGCCAAAACGAGCCGCGGCAGATCCAAAAGAGTTCAAAGCGTAACCCTGTATTGTAGTCAAAACTTGTTCATGCTTGTGTGCAGGGGAACTGTGTTCCGTTTCACTCATCAGCCAGTAATTGTTGATACTGAACTTTCAGTCAAACTGTTAGAACCGGGATAATAAGACTGTGTGTGAATGTTGGCGTTATCCGGCAAGCGTACTGCCCAGCGCTGTATTATTTGTGACGCCAATCAGAACATTGGTCGATTTGTTCCCAAAACTTCTATGTAAAGTCGTATAGTCATTGTGTAAGCCAAACATTTGCGTAAAAAGCCAGCGCCGAGAACGTGCCACTTCGAATAAAATCACCAATGCCTCTTCGTGTGTTTGTGCGTAATTCCTGTCTGCCGACGACAAGGACGGTGCAGCTTAGCCAACTTGTTTAGGAATTACCACGCCAGTTGGACGCGGTTGTACAGCTCCCACACTTTATTGTAACGGATTAACATTAATGAACAATGCAGAACTAATATGGGGATACACTGCGCGGAAAAACTCCTTCTCTTGCTGGCGATTCCAACTCCATGAAGTTTTATGAAGTAGCAGGATTTTTGACGAGTGTAAACGTGTGAGAAATTACGGAATAAACCGTGCGGTAAAATCGAAAATATCCCAGGTCATGCCGAACCCTTGGTTGCAATGTTTCGAATACTTGACTTACATTTCTCCTACACGGGTTGACATTTATGTACTGACCATGTAACCCGAACAGTCCATATGACCAATCCACTTTCTTTTGAGCAATCAAGTTCCATTTTCGACTATTTTTATGCCCTTGAATGTTACACACAGTTAGTACTATCTACAGGGGAGAAGTTTTTTTGTTTTCCCCGCAATAGTGATTTTCACTGCACGCTGAAGTAAGGATGCTCGAAACCACTAGCTAAATCCAGTTTTGAAAATGTGTGCGCTGAGTGATTTGCGCATACTAGTCTTCAATTTCAATCGTTAGGCAACGTTCTGCGGGGGAGTCAGCGCTGGCTGCAGAATCTTACACTACTATCAGGTCACAGCACTGGCACAGCTTGTGTAGCCCATTTATAGAACTCCCTTCTTTGAATAGTTTCTTCACGTTGCAAACAGTGGATTTTTTCTTAGACCAGTGGACGAATTGAATGATGCGGTGATCAAGCCTCCAAGAAACTCTGCTGCGCTAGGATTGATCTCTCCAATGTCGGTTTGCCAATAACCATAATGTGATTACTAGCTAGTCATGCACACTGCACGCCGGTTACTATTTTTAACACACCATGACGGAATGTAGCACTAAATCTGCCAAGAGCGCGCACTGTGGGGCTCTAAACACCTTTTTACATCCACGAAAAGTTAAACCTTCTCAGAGTCACTAGAAGAATGATTGCGCACACAGAAAGACCAAATGCTGCCGAAGCTTAATTTAGCATTCACCTTGGGTTTGAAAGGGCTTAGACAAAAGAGGGCGTCCGTTTTCCTGTGCGTCGACCGCATAATCTCTCAAAGTATTAACTTTCAAGAGAGCAGAAATGGCCTGAAGTTTTGGTGCCTACAAAAGAACTAGCCCAAAATCCAACATAACTATAATCAATCAACCGCAATCAATCTTCGGTGACTGGGGCTGGTTACTGCCTGCTGCTGCGTCGGAAAGGCTTCCGTAAATTCGGACACGCGGTATCCGCAGGTGTTTTCAGTTTAGGTTTTAGATTCACACTTATGCAAACACCACACTCAGTGAAATGTTTTTCTACTCGGGACCAATGCATAATTGTCAGACCCGGCTCCTCCAGCGCTTGCTGAATAGTCTGGTGTCGGGGAGAAACTAATATACAAAGCGTTACTCAGAGCCGGAAACCCGCCCAACATTATCCAAATTTTGGATCACTGACTCAATCTTTGGTTTGCTGTGGGCTTGGCGACAGGTTCATCGTGACCGAAAGCACAATGTAACATGATGCGTCACTAAACATCAGGTGAACCTGAATATCTGTGATGAGCGGCCGTTGAGTGGATCCTAGTGGCCAAAGAACTGGAAAGTGCGAATATGCTGGTGAGCTTTGGCAGTTCTTCCGCTAGCACTGAAGTGTTTTTTGAATCCCCTGGTTTAATAATTCTCCTGTTGCTTAAAATGCACACTGCTGGCCAACGAAACAAATGTGGTCTTTTGATAACCCGTTGGCCTTGGTATTTTAGAAATCGTGTAAATGAACCTAAGCATCGTTGTGCACATTTTGACAACGATATTTTTTTAAAATGTTCTATTGATGCTCCGCCCCCGGAATCCACACATTTGCTTGTCCGGTAGATTAATGTCTATCTGTGAGAAAAGGACGATGTTGGACAACTGAGGCCAGTTGATTGTAATGCTAATATTCAAAGGACGTAGGTGCGGTGGCTGCAGTTGCAAATATTCTAATGTTGCTACTGGCGTAACAAAAGTTCTGGCGTCAGCGATTGCCTAATGTTTGGAGCCTTCAGCGGCCACAACTTTACACTCCTCCGTGTGTCGAAGCAGCGTCTTATATATATACATATATTCATATATTTATATGTGTGGATAACCCACATATGTGGCGTTGCTTGACTTCAACTGCACGTTCAACTCTGTATACATGTTAGTGCCGTTGACTGGATTTATAATATGCAGATATCTCGAAAGTTTGTGAACGTGATCCAGACCCAAAATTTGGAGTGTAATTTCGTGTACCGTTAGCTCCATAGAAATAACAAAAAGCACGCTGGAAGGTTTCCAAATCCGTACGTACGAATCCCGGCTGGTGAGATTAAGAGCAACAGATGATATCATTCACATATTCTATGGAAGCAACTCAAAATAACCTTTGAATAAACTTCCAACGGTTCACTATTTTTGATATGCACCTATATATTGCGAAGTTTTGCTTAATCACAAGCATTTTTTGCACGTGGTACATGCAATTCTGCGACGAAGCTCCGATTGAATTGTGCCTTTTGGTGTCACCGCTCGCATCACAAAGGTCCAAAACACGTTTCCTAACTTGCTTAAATTATGAGGTCAGAGGAACGTATCCGGAGTCTTAGGGCTACAACAGGGTGTGTTATTGTATGCTTCATAAACATGGAATCTGTACACCGATGATGTGATGCATTGTGAAATTTTGCCGAATGAGCACCAAAACACTGTAGGCATTAAAAGACAAGCGAATTTGCAACTCAAGTACTTGTCTATACAAAAACCTTTTCATTCAAAAAATTATCCAGCACCATCTGGCATATTGATTTGGCCATCTAACAGCATACCAATACACTGTCAAGCGAGAAAAATATCGTTCTGCGTGTGTTTCTTAGTCTCCGCTGTAGAAAACTAGGTCTAAACAGAAGGTTATAGAAGTTCATGGAAGTTCATTGTGCGGCATGCTTTCAGTAATCGGGTTGCTGTGCCCCTTATCATAGCTTGCTTTGCAACACTGCAGAAAAATGCGGCTCGTGATTGTCATTGAAGTGTGCGCTGTAAGCTGTTTTACATATTGTCTGATTGAGTGCTCAGGAGAGGAAGTACCTCGGATAGCTTACCATATGTGATCGCCGAATCCCCAGTCTGCTCTCGTGCTTTCACCCTATGGCCCTTAGAATAATGAGATAACCTTTGAGGTTGCGGGGCATTGAATCAACCATGTAATCGCTGGTGCCGCTTTCTTGATGACAGTTGTGGCCCACGATTGTTAGGAGGAAATCGCAGGTAATCAGAATATAATGCCACCAATCCATAAGTCAGGAAATCCTGATCACATTTTTCATTTTTGGTGACTATAAACCTGCCTATTACCATTTTGTTGCACAAGTTCGCCACAACTTGGTTAACATAATTGGCCAACTGGTAGGCACAATTAACAGGTCTCCGGCTAATGAGAAATTGAACCCAATCCATCAAAGTGAATCGACCGTTTTCCGTGGAATTAATTAAAATCCCTCACAACAGCTAACATTCTAATTCTTAATAACCAAATACAACCGTTACATATGCTTTGATTACCAGATGTAACTTTAGTCGGTAAACTACGGTTGATCAGCCCCTTATTTCCACTCGAAGCCTGTCAATACATGAATCCATGCATCCGGCGACATTTTATGATAGGCTGAAATTACAAACTAAGGGTTTTTGCATTAGATCGTGCTTTAATTGTGGACTTCTCAAAATGCGGTTTTCCATACCTAGGGTCACTCATCTGAACCCACTTAGCTGAACTGTATGTGTGCACCTACAGTAAAGCCATTTAACTGTAATCCTGCGGGGGGATTTATTTTTGCGTTTTCAGCGTACCATCGGTCTGGTATTTTCACTTATTCTTCCAGCATTTTGACTGTTGTAATCAAGTCTTTTACCTCGGTTTGTCAAGAATGTAATACTGTGCTGTTTCTAGGGGTAGTGCTTTAGTTCATGCTCCTACTATCTCTTTCTGGTGATTACTATTACCATTGTCGGGAACACTCACCATTTGGTCGCAAGCGGCATTAAGTCATTTGTCCATCTCATCCGAGGAAAATGAATAAAGATACTTACTATAAACATATATAATAAGCGACAATCTATGAGACGCGGGGCTACGGGTAAGCCTCTCCAAACTATGATACTGGGATGCGCTAAGAGAAAAATTTTGAAAGTAGATCATCAAGTGTTTGCTGCTGAGGAGCACATCCCCAAGGGTTGAAGCGCACATTCAATACCACTAAATAATAGTTACTCCGATTAGTCGAACACATTCTTTTACTGATATTGTCTAAAATGTCACTCCTCGTGTTGTTTGGGCGTTTTTCTGTACAACCCTCTTTATTGTCTCGAACAGAAATTTAACTGGTTTCCGATACTGTCACCGTTTGTGGAATGTAAACTAACCACGCAGTTTTGCCGTTATTTTCCATTCATTAATTTTGGATTTTCGGAAGCATTGTGATTTTACCCACATATTTACACAAGATCTCACTTGGAATAACCACCACTGAATAGAGGCCGGCCGGATTCCACCAGTTGACTTGTGTACAACATTAATAATTTTTATTGTACATATAGCACCGCGCTTATGGATAGAACTCACTTGAAGGAATTGTTTGTGGCGCAACGTGGCCCACTTCATTGTTGGAGACAACACATACAAATAACATCCCAGCTTGTGCATTCCGGAGAGTAAAGCATTTTAGAATTACAAAGATTCTGAAACCCCATTTTACCAAAACACGAGGCGGCAGGTTAATTCGATGTTCGTCAAGACCTGAACGTGATAAATATTGGGCGGCATATCTGATAAGTTCACTGGACGTACCAGTCGCATCACTTAGCTTCGTTTATCGCCCAGACACTCTTTCGAGGCCAACCGTGGCTTGTGGCGTGAGGTCAGCAATAACACTAGCAATAATTCCGTCAGAACTGAGTTATAGTTTAAGGTACCACGAGAATGTTTTGCGATGGAAATGAGTTGGGATAAACTATGCTTATCCCCTTGAAGGCAGATAATGTTGGATAGTATAAACTCTGAAAATTGGAGGTCAGTTGCAGGGGATTTTTGAAGTTGGTTTTGATCTAGTTGACCAAACATAAAAAGCTTTTATCCGGGAGAAGCAGAAAAGATATCACTACATGCGGTGAACCACAGCACGGCTTGCATATATGTCAGTACGACTCGGTGTTGGCTACCTGCCTGCAGAAAGCATATGTAGATAAACTGGACTGTTATTTGATGGGAGAATGGGTGCTTTAAAGCTTTTCAAATGACTGTAGCTGACAGATTGACCATGACTGCGTAATCACCGTCAACCTTAGACGATACGTCATTGATTTCGACAAAGTAGTCTTGCACCGCCCAACACTGGAAGAGAACATGTCTACGGCGTTGCCGTGGAAACCACCACCGTTTTCCGTCAACCTCCTCACACTCAGCTTCTGAAACTGCCAAAGGTTTGCTCAGTAAGCTAAATAGGC
Source organism: Clonorchis sinensis (assembly GCA_003604175.2). NCBI lineage: Eukaryota > Metazoa > Platyhelminthes > Trematoda > Opisthorchiida > Opisthorchiidae > Clonorchis > Clonorchis sinensis. The sequence continues at coordinate 20,191,320 of CM030371.1, read as the reverse complement.
TACAATATATCAACCCATGTTTTAATACCTAGGGTACAAACTTAAATCTTTTGGCTGCCGCGTCTCTACGCGTTAGGACGCCAATAATTCAATCCAGCAGTAACCGCCTGCTTCTCGACACAACGAATGATGCAAAAGAATGAAATTCGCTACTGTCATCCCAGCGGTATTTGGTGGTAGTCGGAGCTACGTTTGGCTAGTTGAGCCAAATAATACTACGTTGATTCATGCTCTGTTGGACACCGGTTGCGCGGTTGATCTAGCCAAGTAGCTTACGGTTGAATGTAGGCAACTTGTACAGAATTGTCAATGGGCAATTTGCAGGTGACTTGACATGAGAACAAAAATTGATAACTATAATCTTATAGAAATGCTCACCCTCTGAGAGGGCTTTCTTGAGATAGTGGAGCGTGCAGGGCCTCTGCGCTCTACAGCCTATCACCCTTGGGTTTGTCTCTGTGTAAATTCGTTCACCATTGTTTCAGTTACTGCAAGATTACATTACGGTATATTGAATGATAGTGCCAGCAATGGCTGTGAAGTATCACTCAGAAGAAAACCTTGGCTATTAATGAAAGGAGTGGAAAATAGCGTGTCGGATGATGGCGGCAACACTGCCCCTGCGAGCTTTATTCTCGATCGCCCCTTGTTAGATTTTAGGTAACACTAGAACAGCAAAGCACAACTGTCGGTGCGTAAAATCTCTGTAAGTTCATTCACGTAAAAGTATGGACTGATCTGTTTGCAGCCCAAAAGTGCACAATGCACTGAATTTGTGACCTCACAATATGGCGTGATTCAACCAAGTGGGTGAAGGTAGACAATAACTGATATTCCTTAATTATATAGCTTGTGATACCTTTCAATTAGGCATATGACTCGCTTAGTATTTTCAACCAATGAAATATAGTTCGGTATCTCAGCTAAACTAATTTAGATGCTAATCTTCTACTTCTTATTTACTATCCATGCACCGATGCTCAAAGCGCTCTTTCTAGTTATTCTTGGGGGGACGGTTTGCGATGCTATCGTGTTCCGATACCCATTCATTGCGGATTTGCCAAGTCCTGCTAGTAAGTTGCACTCAATTTGTGCACAGTGTAGGCGTTTTATAGCGGTATCTGTGAATTGGTCTACTTAGCAATACTATATTCATGTGAAGAACCAAGTAACATTGTTAATTTTTTTAATGGACAGGTGTGTTGACGCAAATAAAAAATAGCTTAATATATTGTTTTTTCAGAAGGTGCTTCGGGATATTAAATCACCTACTTGCTTTCTGTTGGCTAACCCTAGCCTCCGTTTGGAAGCGGAAAGCTCACATGATCCTGCGTCTAACCTTTTGACCTAGATGTGTAGAAATATTAAAAAATAACCATCAAATTTATCTCTTCGATAAGGTGCGCCAAGGCATAATTATTCACTCCTATACTTCAAAATAAGCAAGCAGCACTCTGAGAAAAAGGTAGTAACATTCTGTTCTGGGATACAATTTACTGAAACACAGGACCTGCAGCATAGAATGCACATCGGCTTACTAAGAAGTTTGTCGATCACGTTGGTGGTTTCCTAATATCGGTAACATGGGATACGCCGGTTTGGCAGCACAAAATATTTTTTGCTGCAAATAAACAAAAGTGTATTTAACCTTGCCTATATTCAGTGTGTCGGGTAATTCTAAGAGGCTCTTTTCAGTCTTTTATTGGTTTTAGTTTTCCAGTTGAAATAGTCTCGGCTACGGTCTGCGTAATCCACGAGGTAGTAAGTTAAGGTAAAGTTAACTAAATTTTGCACAAAACTGCATTCCTGATAAACCCACTGATCAAGAGCCAAGGCAAAACCTACGATTATTTTAATAAGAACCAGCGCACTTGCTGCGGTGCGGAGGCAAATGACGTCATTTGCTGTTGTGCTACTCCAAAAATTTAACCTAAATCTAATTTGAACTCCATTTGTACACACAACCAATAAACGGTGGCTGCTGGTTACATTAGAGGGATTATTATTTAGCTGCTAACTGCTTTATCATTGCTAGCCCTTTTTCTATTTTACGAGCAATATATTACGAGATTTGTATGTTTTAGCTGCATCCGTCGGCATGAAATTTCCCGGAGCAAAGTGGCTCACAGAACATATGCTGTGCGAACAGGTTAGTAAAAAATCTTGAAATAGTAACCAAAACTATCAGGTATGAGTTTATTTTTCCTAAAGAGTGGAGGCCGTAGCCTCTCTATAAGGCTTAGCAAAGCCGTTGTTAACCCATTTGTAAACCAGATACCACAAAAGTAGCAAATTACCATGATGGACTAGCTGGCTGGGGAATAAATTAAGAGCAGATTGGCAACATGCGTCAGCTTGTAACGCTAGTTTATGAATTTTCACTATAGAAGACCCATTTAGTTTGAAATAAGCACCGTTTAAAGCACACAGGAAAATTTCTGCTCACACTGCGGTGTCCAATGTTCTCTCAAAAACCCTAAACAAAATCCCATGTGATAATCGCAATTACGGAGGTATCCGGAAAGAGCCCGTGTCCAAAAACTTCAGTGGTTCATTAATTTTTTTTCTATTTAGTTATTCTGAGAGTAAAATATTAGAACAGTAGCTTCAAAATAGGCGGAATATTGATACCTTCAGTTGGGTGAGGCATCAAGGAAACGTTTGGAATCGCTGGCGGTGTGTGCTTGTGGTGCAGATTATCACTGTTTCAATCTTGTTTAAAGGTTTACAGTTACCTGTTCCACAGTTGTCGTAAACATGACGACAGTTTTCTACATCATAAAAGCAATGCTGATTACGGTTTTTCTGAAAGGAAGGCGCTTAGTATAACTAGATCACAACAGGCCTGCCAGCCTCAAACGGAAGATTACAAAAAAAATTGGCCTCTGGTTAAATTAATGTTGTGTTCTTTCTATATTGATACTCATAACGTATCTAAACCAACGGTGCATCACTTGACACCGGTGAAGTTGCTGTTGCTGAATAATGGGGCAGCTTCCTGCGGAATTTTAAGATGTGGCACTGAGGATCCCGGTAACCACGAGTGATCTCATCGACAGTGTAACACGATTCAGACTCACCAACATGAACTTCGCGGGAATCAATCGCGTTACATTTTGCGCAGAAGTTGAGGATAAAGACGAGGAGTCTGGCAGAGAGGAAGATATGAACAGCAAGTTGTCCTTTCTCATGCTTTTGCCAGGGTCTCCTGGGGAGAATAAATAACAAATGCACTACACGACATTTATATATAGTACAGGAGTACAATTCACTATTACGCCGAAAAAGGAAAGTTGTGATGTTAGGGACATATGCTCGAGTCTTCATACTTGGGTATTAAATGTTTCGCTGTATGTCGCTGGATGTATTGTTTGTAAGCGCAGGCCGAAGGTTTGGAGTTGGTTTGGGAATGCGTTTAATTTGGAATGAAAAAATGCCAGGGTTTACAAATATGCTAAATCAACTGCTACCAGCTTTTTAAAAAACAACTATTCAGAATTAGGCAAACGACATGAGCGACTTGAAGTGCAAATTGTTGTTGGACATGCAGATGGAAAATTACAACGGATGAAGTATTTTTTCATTGACAGTGGTACACATTTTCATCCTCAGGAACTTTTTTCACGGCTGTTTGGTCGCCAATAGCTAAACACAACATCAGCTGAACCTCTTAAGAAAGCTACACTGGCATCCATAATAACTACCGTGATTGAAAACAATAATGTGTGACGCCAATGTATTTTTCAAGTTTCTGGAAACAGTTAGGTGCTGAATAGTGCAAATCGGTGTAGTCAAAAAGAAAGTCAAAGCGGTGAGTGTTTGTGCTGCCGAGTAAGGGTTTCTATATTTAACGGTAGCCTTTATGCACTCAAATGGGATAAACCAAGCAATCCTTAAACAACGAACTTATACATCACTCGGTTTTATCTCAACTGCGTTTGCTTAAACCTTGCCAGTTAATATTTATTTATTATGTGTTCTAATTTGACCAAACCTGTTGATCTTGTATCCAAAATACAGCAATACAAAATGGTTTAAGAAGCTGTAGTTTTTAGCACAACTCGCGTTTCCTCCATCATAAAACCCGCTGAAGCTTTCAATTTGCGATTGCATGTACCAAAACAAATGCGTGCAACGTGTCCAAGAAGAGAACCGGACAATGTTATTTATAGTGAGAATGACTGTCTCAAGACTTTCGGAGCTGCGCTGATGCTCACAAGTGCTATGCGCTCCCAGTACTCATTCCATCATGTAGCTGATTGTCCCCTAAGCTAATCAGAGGATGTCAAAAATGCGTTGTTTCAGGATACTATGGCGAAATTACGCCGCATCGCTTACGATAAAAAAACCTGTTGGGCGAAATAATGTTGAATGTACAATCATTCATGATGTGGACGTTGTAAAATACACATGGTACCCTGCTTAATATCATCTTCTTATGTTTTCATAGTTCACTGCTCCTAACACAACTGTGCGGTGATACTTCTTGGGGACACTATGCAAACGTTCTACCCATCCACTCTCGTAATCTAGCAATACTAGTACCGAACACGTTCATTTATTCCTATTTGTGGGATACTCACAGCTTCAGCTAACGAAGAGGCAAGTGTTTCTTATACTTAATTGGAACAACAAAGCCTTTTAGGTTACTATGGAAATTGATGCGTTTTTAATTTTAGTTGCTTAAACGGGTAGAACTATGGTAGCATCTTCAGAATGGCGTATGCATTCTGCAGCCGTACTGTACGATATACTTAAGGCCAAAGAGAAAAGAAAATAAATTTCTCGCGCAAAAAATGGATGCAAAGTAAGCGGGCAAAAAATCTCCAGTTGGATTATTCCCTGAGTTTCCACCGAAGATATAGTATTATTTATGTATCAATAAATTTGTGCGGCTGATACCTTGAGGCACTTTCTCCCTCTATAGATTTCCGGGTGAATTTGTCAAATTCGAGGTAATCATTAAATGATGATTCATTTAATATTTGTCCGCAACTTCTATCCTTACTGTAGAATAAGTACTATGTTTAGTAAAATTGAATTCATGGGTCATTTGTTCTGATTGTTTATTCCCGCAGCTTAGAGCAAAAAATCCCGAAAAATGGGACGATGGCCTTTTTCTTTTATGTAAGGTGGGAAAAAAGGCACAGACATGGTTATTTTTGGAGTTAAAGTGGACCTTTTCAAGCTTCGCAGGAGGGATAGAGAACAACCAACGGATGTTCTGTCTTGGCATGTTAACACACTTCTAATTGGGCAAGGACGGACTTGCATCACTATTGTCGGTAAGTGCATCTTGCGGAAAAGCCATAAAGCAAAAGATAGAAAGCTTATTTTTTATGCTGCAATAAAGAATTTTCAATGTTGTTGCGTTCAGGACCAATAGCATTGGTGAACCAAAATTTCCTATAGTACATATTTTTATGAATTCCATTTCAGACATACCCGGTCGAATTCTATTTAACAACGGACAACCTGAGTCCTTCATTAACACAAGAAATAAATACTGTATATGTTCGCGCGCGATAAGTGTCTCGGTTAAAGAGAGAAACGTCTCACTCACTAATCTGCTTGGATAAACTCGGAGAGTTCAATCGTGATGATATGTTTTGTCTTCAAGTAACCGTCATCCAAGCAGAAATTCAGCCACTGTAGAAAAGACTTGCAGCTTTCACCGTTGTCCTAAATAGGTGTACAATGTACTGATAAAGTGTCCAGGCAATCACAAAGTTTGGACGTTGTTGTCTTGTGGAGGAATGTTTGTGGACAAAGAATTCGGCACTTTTATTCAAATCATAACGGAATATGGCTGATAAAGCTATTGTTCTTGGATGAAACGAAATTGTCATTAGTATTTGTGTTGTAAGAGCGGGTATCATTTTGCATATCGCGCCTTGAATTTTGGTATCCGAACGATTTTATTTCAAAGAGTAACTTAGTTGTCATAACGTGAGGTGTTCCCACCACCCACCACTATTTTCTGAAGTAAAATGAGCATACTTTGTCAAATGTTATGTAAATAATTTACTATCCAAGCATATTTCGTTTTAAGAGACATTTATTTTGCAGAATTTTGGATAACGGGACCTGCATCACCGGATCTGTGTAAAACGGTAAGTAAATGTTTTAGGTGTTTTAAAATACCTATATTTTTATTTCCACTATCAAATAAACTTAGGACACAGTCACTTTCTCTTGCTTTGATCGTTTGATTCAGGCTTTGTCTATGAAACTACCCGGGATTTGGATTGAAGAATGCGAACAAAACTTGTATGGTGAACTGCTGTTTGGACAAGAAAGGTTAAAGACCTACGGTTTGTTGATGAATCAAACAGCACGCAAGCAATCGGTCCTGGAAGTCGTACATGCCTTGAATAATGGAAAAGCCCGGTGTACTTACAATGGCTTACTCACGGCCCAGTACGAATAAACAGTTCAGAGCACATGTTCTGTACTTTCTGCTTTTCAATGCACCCTTTAGTAATGTTCGGCTTTCCTGATCTCGTTAGAAGAAAAGACCCATTTTGGAATTTTTATTCACGTTTGTAAAGTAACGGGACAAGAGTATCGCAAAAACCATTTACGTTGAATTCACTGGTCTGTTTGACACAAAGTTAATGCCTATTTATAGTGAATCAAAATCAATTCGTAGGAAAAGCTTGCATCTCCGTTACTGAATGCAGTCCCACGCACTCTTTGCATTTTACTCTAATCTGTGGTTTCTCGTGGGTTGCCGATTATAGTGAGCTCACATTCACGATCTTCGAGAGATACTCCCACAAGGTAATACTAGTCCTGCTCTAATGAATCAAGTGTTAGGAATGACGCAGCGCAGGTCCCACATCAGGAGGGCACTGGTTTCGCATTTCGCCGACACAAGAACTCAGATCGCAAGTGAGAGACAGTGGCGCACAACCTCACGATACCTGTGTTCATTTACAAGGCTCGTATGACTTTTCTGGCTCCTAGTGTCCATATGTCCAGTGAAAAAATGTCTTTACCGATATTTATTTCAGGTATATTTTCCACCTGTACTCGACTTTTGATAGTTTGAACGTTCTCAGTAGAGCATTGAATTCAAAGATGTTCCCAGAGAGGTAGGTTGTCCTTCATTTGTACAACAGCACTGTATCCGGGCTACCTCTGAGACGATTTGTTTACTCGTGTTAGTTCTCGGGAGCAACAACCGGGAATAAACTAAAGGTCATTGTTCAAGCAAAATTTATCAGTTTCACGGAAGTGTAACAATTGTTACGGTTTGCCCAAATGGATAAATGTGCATAAATGTTAAACTCAAAATATTTCATGCAAAACAGAAATGCCAGACATGTATGTACTAAATAGCGGTAGATCTCTCGCAGACGTATGAAGTAGTTAATGCTGCCTGACTACCAGGAAGAACATTTTAACATTAGTTAAGAAAACCCATGTTTACAACTAAGTTGATGAAAATAAGAAATTGTTTTCATGAAGTTCTGCAGTAAACACATGTTTGCAGGTGAGAGTTAGAAGTCAGTATTTGGATTGGTTCGAAAGCTCTATGGATCATTCTTTTGAGATGTTCAGCCTCTTTGTATTCTCGGAATATTTATAGACCGTCTCACTGTAGGCCACACCGACACTCGAGTAGTGTGGCTTCATTATGATACCGTCGCTCAAACATCACGTGGGCCGTTCGATGCATATTCCGCTTAGTTTTCTCATCCTGGCAGTAATAAGGACAACTCAAAGAGCAACTCATTGGCTTAGCCGTCCCTGCAACAGGCTTATTAGAAATATATCCAATAAACGCTTATCTCCTACCACCAAATGCTCAGTGCCCAATTGGTTGAATTTTATGAAATTAAAAACTCACGCAGACCTTTCTTATCCTCGCCGATAGATTCTGTTATGGGGTGTCATTACTAGCATTCCCTTGCTCTTGCTTCTTCTACCCTACTTATGTGAATGCTATAGGTTTCCGAATGTCCCCTATTAAAGTCTGTGACAGAATATTCTAAAATTTGTGTCCAGGAGAGCAAGTAAGGCCAGCAAATTCATTCATAAGTGGTATCGGCTTCAGTCTGTTTACTTCGCGCACATACATACACTGAGTACCACAAACAAAATGGTCTTATTCCGTTTGAATGATCATCAAGCTTACCAGCAATGTTCGACGTGTTAAGAGTGTGCTGACATGGCTTAGTCTCTGCACCTGCACACTGCCAAAATTATCTTAATAAAAGTGCGTTTAGTGAGTGTTTCGCCTGGAAATCCAAACAACTGGCACATTGGTCTTTGCGTGTGCAAGCGGAGCAAGATAGGTATAGCACAACGCCATTTAGTAAAGCTCTTCAAATGAACTCGATCAAATGTTCTCGAGTATAACTAAAATACAGACGTCTCCTGGGATGTTTAGTGTTATTTGTGCGTCCTAGAAATGCTACATTGGCAACATCAGGTCTCCTTTGTAATCTACTTTTTGGCTGGTTTCAATAGGGCTGACGAAATCACTGCGATGTGGTTATATTGCGTTCTGTTTTTAATACTGCCCGACCATCAAGACTAACATCAACTACCATAATTGAAAACTCGTACACAAATGCAAATGGGAGCGGATTTAGCTTAAGTGGTTTCTGATTCTCCTGGACAAGTTGTCTAAAAACTTGTAATGGAATTTGCAAGTGAAGTATTGTGGTACAATTTTGGACGTATCCGTATCTAACGGCAAAGGATGTTCCGCTTACCCACCAACTCTTCTATTCAAGGATAATGTTGAAAGCACGAAATGAGTTGTGTGAAAAAATTACAACTGATAAACGACGAGCGAATATATCGCAAATGTATTGCTTCCTTGGTCACGGTTAATAATGTGTACTATTTTTGTCATAAAAATTTTGTGTTGTCCGCATCACTCAGCTCCACGTTCTTAAAAGTTTGTGTACCACATGATGAATTGTTAAAAAACTCGCTGATTGCACTGCATGCCTCAGCCACATTCGCGTTTCTAGAACGTCAGTGTACGCATGAGCCATACTGGTTTCTTTATTCATCACTAACAAGCCCACGCGCACAACGTGCACACATTGATTACATTAACCAAGCTTTCCTAGTTGTTGAACATCTGCGACTTCACGACTGCCATCGATCAATGAACACGGAGAAAGTCGGCATTTGGGTGTGTATTTGTGTATTTCTAAGAAATCGTCGTATCCAGGAGGTAATCACCGCCAACAATGGCTAAACTGATCAGCATTTCACTTTGGTCAACTAACATGTGCAACCGTACGCATGAGGTTTTTGATTTTAAGCGACAGCCTAGTCTGAACTCGAAACACTCTTTATGTGCCACAAGGCGAAAAACGAAATTAACGATTATCCTGCCTGTCTATGACCTATATGATGTCTGCAAATGACGTGGATGCAGGTGGAAAAATAGTGATTACCAAGTGTTAGTATCTCCGGATACGCTTCATGTGTGCAAAACCATCTTTTGCATGCTTGCACGAAAATGACGTGTTAGTGCTCAACAAAGTTATCTCAGGTTGCGATGTACGTTGGGGCAAGTCCCAATATTGACCAGAAACGATACGGGGTTATCTCTAATGTCAGCCGTTTAAGTAAAATTTGTCGTGCGTTCCACGCGTTTGCGTGTTTCTCATAAAAAAGCAAAGTGGTATAATTAGCTGTTTATATATACATATATATCGGATCTCCCTTCTTGGTAATAGTCGCAGCAACATTAAAGCAGAAGTCGACAAAACATAAAAAATTTGCTGTTGCAAACAGCGGTGACAGATGTTCGATCGCAATCATCTTAAATTCAAAGGTGGCAAATATGTGACATAAAATGTTGCAAATTGATTTGGGGCTGAGAGTTTGCAATTGGAGCCTATTAGACATATTTTTATTGTAGTGAAAAGTTAATACTATTCGGTTACCAATGAAGAAGTTCACATTTCAGATTCCCCCAAGTGGTTGCACATACGAATTTTACTGAACATGATTGTAGTTCGTCATCCTTCACCACATGCAATTTAGTTAACTGTATAGGCCACAAACGACGCGGTGCCAGATATCCACCAGTATGGATCCCGTCACCATCTAACACCCCTTTTTATCCTCGAGGTCAATTCTTCTTTCTTCTCAACCAGAAGGGCAGCTGGCAACTTTGTGTTGAATTTTCCATTTGAAAAGGTGCACATTGGAACCAGATAATACACCATTATTCAATGGTTAGTCAGCGTTGAACATATCAACAATGAATTCCGTGATAGATGTTCCCGGCAAATTTTTTTTCGAAGTGTTGCTGCACAACAAAGAGCAACCATTTTTTGTAGCAGAAATTACGCATGGGCTTCCATAAAATATGCGCGGGTATTTATTCACACACTTTAAATACAATCACTAGCCATTATTCATTAATTTAGGTTTACTTCCCTTTTCACGCAAATAATTCCAAATAATTTGTTTAAAAGCCACGAAATGGAAAATCACAGTATTTTTCATTCCAGCTTCCGACAGCAATTTTTGTTAAACGACAATGTCGATACAACTTTAACACCTTTCGGTTTACACCATGATATCCAGCGCATTTAGGCTTTCTGAAACATCGCATCTAACAACTACAAAACCAGTGTAATTTTACGCACGTGATCTGCGGTTTATCGTCACTGAGTTCCGCCAAATACATCTTCCAATACAGTCAACGAAAGTTACAATGATTCCAGTCCAAGGAGGTTACCGGACCTGTTTTTATTCCGATTATTAATTAAACGAAGATAAAAATGGTTGTTTAACTATAGTTGCAAAGTACATCTGATAACGACCATCTGTGCGGATAGTAACTGCGATCAAATGCACTGTTTCAACCCCTGAATGAAACTACATGTGCTACATCAAACACTGAACTGACCCACAATGTTATTTGGTTCTCACAATTCCACATGCCAAATACAAAACGTTGCAACACTTATACAAAATTGGACGTCATAACAGGCTTGATCGTCACTATCCCGAGAACTCTTACACAAACATGTTCATTGAGAGTTCATATGGAGAATGGCCATCATGGGACAGTTTGCAAAATAATTAGACGGAAGCGAATGGCTAGCCTCATCACAAGCATCATTGTTTTGATTTTACACCGCAAAAGTAAGTGGTATTGCTTTGTTTGAACAAAATGTGCTCCTCAAAACTATCAAGTGCTATGGGTCTGTATTAGACCACGCAATTCAGATTCACTCATAGCAAGAGTTCAGTGAATTTAGGTTTCTTTGAACGACCCGCCTGAACTACTACTTAGGTTTCCAAGTCGCTCATCAAACCTGAATCCATCGTGCGGCGACGGCGGTATGTCAATCGAACCCACATATCCATAGTAGCATCATTATGGTATTCTTAAGCACTTGTGTGTTGGGGCCGAATCCACCAACCACGCACTCAGCAGCGTGATCATGCAAATCAAAAATGCAAGCGGAAACGTTATTATTGTATGCATTTCGCACCGGAAGTGCGCACGGGTGAGTGCATCGTTATTTTAGTGAACGTAATCTACCGGTTGATTTTTCCGTCCGCAAAGTAACATGTCTCACGTTTTTAAGATGCGTGCCCCGTGTCAGGTGGTCCAAATGAATTGTCCTCATATGAGGCAACATGTCATTCTCAAGACGTACTCTATTCACAGGGAATAACTCATAATATTTTGGTTTCCAGGTTCTCAATGACAACATCACTCAAGGAATACATTATTTTTTGAGCTTTGCAATTTTGTGGTCTTAACCTCCTGAAGTTTTGACAGGACCGGTCTAATTCTGCAACTTTGTCGTGCCTGAGCACGTGAGTAAATTGTACAGTTATCCGTAAGCATGTATTAGGGGCAACGTGTCCATAAGGAGACAATTCCTGTTTCGTGTGCATCTCCCCAAAATTTCTCTAGAAAACCCTGGAAAAACTTCTGGTTCGATTCTTCGATTTTGCAAGCAACTTTAAGGTTGAAATCAACGTCCATTGCTGTCTGTTCCTTGGCATCGCCAGCACAGGTGGGTGGGTGCCAGGGTATATCCTCCACGAAACTGCTGCAAGACGTTTAAGACGGAGTGCGACTTGGGTAAGCTTGCATAAAAAACCCATCGCATTTCAGCGGGCGGGTAACCTAGGTTTCGGCCATCTCCACTGGTCATTGATCCATTAGTATTGAGAACCCCCGTGAAGCAGCTCATTTGCCCTAATTTTCGAAACTTGCTTTGACGTATCGTGACAAGGAATGAAATGTACTTTCCGGCACCTGAGTGCAGATGGCATATATATTATTGTGTGTGTAGTGGTGGTAGTGTTTTGCCGCGGTTGATTACGATGACCATTTGAAAAGCTTAAATTGTCACTGGTACTTATGGTGACAGTCAAAGGTTGACCCCAAAACATGTAGTTCCCTCAATATGCAAGACGACTTTTAAAAGAACAACGCCCATATTCTAGTTTCTGTATGCTTGTCACAATCTACAGAAGTGTGTTTATCTGGAATTCGATACCGTTTGCCGAAGTTGCAGAGCAGCGAATCGCACATGAATTAGTCAAACAAAAGATTTTGGGATACGTGGTATTGAATCTTTTGTTCAACAACAGACGATGCCACCTACATAATCGTTTGCATGATTCTTGTCACGGATTTAAGGTTGACGTTTTAAACAATAATGCGCAACAAAATAGAGTCAGTAAGGCAATCCATTATCAAAGGATTGGTTGTCCGACGGCTTCATCTCTGCCATGTTAGTCAAATGAAGTAAGTCTGCTGCGCTACTGCCATGTTGCCCTTGCGTAGATAGAAGCAGTCGAGATGCCGGGGCTAGACGAAAACACGGTGATTTTGGTCAGTAAATTAGAGGTGTAATACATAGAGGTTTCCTCAAAAAGTTCCTTGCTGTTTCTTCAAGTTTGCTTTTCCAAGATCGAGTCTCCAGCTATTTTCCCTAATTGGTACACAAACTGACAAAATCTGCCTTTTCCATTCCACTTTTCTACATCTACGTAAGCTGCAGCGTTTCGCTGGGATTGCACGAGATTTTCTTTGCCTTAATTTCCGCCCGAGTTCAATCAACTAACCGAGCTCGTACTGCGGTCGCAACTGAAATAAGATCATGATAATCCGATTGATCCTCCCACTTGACCTATTCGACCTTTTCCTAGACGAATGGTATATACTAAAATATTAACCAGAATGACAGTGGATCTCGGCCAGCTTTTAGGTTGCTGTTTTAGGTGCAAGTATGTAATTACAAGTAGTTTGACGAGTTTACTGAGGTAATGTAGCCGGGCGTGTAAGTCAAAATGATTACTCCTGTAGGTACTTTTATCCAGTGGTACTTTTGGGTATAATAGCTATCTCAAAAATAGTTTAGCCTTGAATGATTGTGCAGCATATAATTTGGTGCAGTCTTTCCTTAGCTTGCCTAGTTGAAATTTTAAGAGGTCCCGGAAGGCACAACCGTAAGTTAAACCCTTCCATATTGTTTTCTAGAAGTTAGCTTTTGTTATACTATGCACAGTCCAGATATGACTGTATATTTGGTTTCTAGGACCGGGTGCACCCTGCTCATCATAAAGCGGATCATCTTCGATTCACTTTTAACTTATGGAGCCAGAGCTATCGATCCACCGCAAACTACGATTGCAAAATTACACGTGACTCACTGTGGTGGGTTAAAAACATGGTTATCATCAGAAGTGACGCGATTCTTACGTTTTGGAGCCATTACGTCACGAACTCAGGTCGACTTTGTAGGCTGGGCAGATATACTAGATATCTGGGAATAATAATAATAATAATATTTATTCCCAACTTTTGGGGGCATGCCGTCAGGCATGATCATAAGGTTACAGTCAGAATAAAGGTATGACTGGTGGGACTGTGAGTACAGGGGGTTTTGGGTGGGAAAAGAGGACAGCGCCATAGGCGGTGAGCTGTATCCAATGTAGGCGTGGTCGTCACTAAACCGGAAAGTTAAAGACCTTAGATCACTGTGTGTGCGTTGGTGCATCAGAGCGATATTTTTAGTAACCTGAAACTCGGGGGTTGTGCTCTATCGTAAGAACTTGAAACATAACAAGAATGTCTTTCATGCAAGACGACATTAAATTATTTATAGACTTAAAACATATGCTACTAGACGGCATACTTAAGTGAACCATTTCAGTATAACCACCTGTGTCAGCATTTTACGTAATACATTTTAGATATCAGGACATGCCTCATGAACTACTTAAGCCTGCAGTATTGTCGCTGCAGCTGGTGGACGTCTGCCCACAATTATGTCAAGGAGCCCGGATGAAATACTCTATCGTTAAGGAAATCTTCGTTTCAAGCAACGACACTCATTCAAAGTCAAAGTTCTTTCTGCTGTTACAAATGACAGCATAATAACTGTCAATATTTATGCTTCTGATGTGCATGCCTCAAAACTTAAGCAATGCACAGGAAAGTCACTCTATATGTAGGTTGCTTGTTTACATTACCATTTCCCTAACTTTCGGTTGGACTTATGGTTTTCATGTGCTGGATTGAGGAAGAGTTAATGAGTGTGCACCCAGCTTTTGTTCCTAATGTCAGTTTATAAATAGACCCCGAAATATAGCTTTTTGAGTGCATCTGCTACAATGTTATTTCAGCAATGATTCTGCATATCATTCCCACATGAGACTAATAATGTGTTCTGATTTAGCACTCGCTGATGCGAAATACCATGCATCACGTATAAAAACAAGCACAGATTCCGATACGGCACTTAAATTGCAAATTCATTGGTTTGGCATTTTCCGTTGGCTTACATATGCAAACCTAGCATGTTTCTTCTATATTAACTGCAGACCTGCACCCGGTGAGGACATCCAGATGGAATTATTTCAATGCGTTACTCTTGTTGGCGATGATTTATAACAAGCGCATATACAAACCAATTTCCCGATGTTGCTTGAAGATCAATATTTAGTATGCATCGCCTAGCCAGAAGGACTTTCATACCCCGGGGTCCTTATCTAAAAGTATTTTCTAGAGCCCAGTGTGTGTCCACACATAATTTCTTACACCACATTCGCTGGCAGCTTGCTGAAGCAATCAGCCGATCATTTTGTAACTACCACTGAACCCCCTTTTTCTCTTAATAATAGTGTTCTGCTTGGTCTTCGTAGTATTTCTGGTGTCTATATAACATTACTAACTTCAATATTTTTATAACAAATGGTTCTTCTCCTGCACGTGACATTTTCCTGTTGCTTGGCGACAATCTGTTTGCCACTGTGTGGCGGTGTATGAATTTCCAACAACCAGAAAAAAAATCGTCGCTTGTAATGAAAAATTACATATAAAAAATGTAAGCACTAACCCATCCACATTTGAGACTTGTTCCTGCAGGAGAATACAAAATATGTTGTAAACTGAAGAAAAAATGTGCATACGTATCATCCGTTCTAAGCATCACAACAGGCTCAAAAATGTTTAGAATCTGGGATCTCCCGGCTTACACAGTAGGTACTTCGCCATTCAAACACACGGTCAGCAATACTAATAGCTGTGCCCAAGGCCAAAAGGTTTCGGGCGTTCTTTGTGTGGCGTTTGTTCTTTGCGCGCATGCACACGTTACCTTAACGTCTTGGGAACTAGTGCCGTATAATATGTGGACGATCCTTGCCATGTTTGCCGTTCTTTAACTCTGACCCCACCCTCTTATTAGGATGAGCTGTATTAAACCCCAGTACTATGTGTATTATAGACAACTGCAACAAGAAAAGCATTTGGTCCAACGCAGCCCGTTGAGTTGTATAGATGTCAGAAACTCTCAGAAATAATTGACCAATAGATCAGTTTTACTACCTCTAATCAACTTATGATGTCCAAACACTCATTTTCAGCACCCGCGAAGGAATTCTAGCCTCGTGTACTTGCGCAGGATGCATTGTTTCAGGATTAGGGTTTGTTGCTGTGGTAGTAGCACGCTAAGCTTCTTAATTCGGAGACCGTAGTTGGACCTTTCTCCGAAAGAAAGGTTACTTCTTACATCAGTTCATACCAGTGCCGCGTAACCTTGATAAGCCATCTTCAAGCCGCATAAAGCTTCCTCAATTCCACACAAATCACTAACTGGCACGCCTTTTCACTCAAGCAAACTAAATCGCCAAAGCGCTGCTATCTCGGGAGACGAAGCCAACCAAAACGGGCCAATAAAACTAAATTTGAATTAACAATGAATTTATAAATTGGACCCATCTGACTCAGCAATCTTCCAAGACACATACGATGATTGATCCCCAATTAGGAAATTTAGGTCTCCAGTTTGCCTATCCCTCAGGGATTGTTTCGCCGATGCGTTGGTATGATGGGTTCACCAGCACGAGAATGGCTCTCAACGCCTGTAATTATCTGCACTCAGCAGAGGAGTTATCACGTTGTGGGCAAAAAAGCGGTGTAAGGAACTAATCTTTGAGCAGCCGAGGGTCAGCTAGGGACTGATTATGCGAAAATTTGTAGAAAGGCATTAGGCCCTTTTGCATACTGCTCAGTTGGCAGGACTACCGACAACCATTCAGCACGAAACAGAAACCGACAACTGTGATGCTACCACCGAGAAACGCAAGGTGTTATGTAAAATAAGTCAACATATCGGAGGAGCATCCTGGTGAAAACGAAGAAATTCTGCTTGTTTCAAGTCATGGAACTCCTGTATAAAATTTGCTTCTCATTATGGCAACTAAAGATTTATCCGATGGAATGTTACACAGTATTTCATGAGAAATAATTAAAGAGATTATGTCAAATAGATAATCCCCCTGCATCCTGATTGCAAACAAAACTGCAAGATCCGGAAGGAACCTACTGCCGGTTCATTTGACTTTTGTGCAGATTAGTTACTGTCGAATGTTTTTGTTCCCTCCTACTATCTAATTCTGTGCCACAGGAATTATTAAAAGAATTCGCACCCCGGTACTAAATTGTAAACGTCCGCATCCTAACAGCAACGAGCAATTAGATAAGGTTCGCAAAACCCATTCAATTTAACGAACTTCAATTGATTTTTCTATTTAAAAACAATGCCAAATGCCTAGTGCCACCATTAAGCACCAGGAAGCACCAGGGAGCGGATCGTGGATCTATTTGTCGCCATATGGAGTACGGACCGAATAAACATACAGGTTAAAATTAATTTCGTTGGCTACTACGGTTTGCGTATTTTCAGAATAAATCATTAAATTACGAATGACTTCCTCGAAAGCGTGGATTTCTAGGTTACTCGTCCAATGTAAATCATGGGCCAATTTATCTTGTTATTCCTTTCGGGTATTTGGACTTCGTCGTCTGACAAATATATAAATCAAAGAAGGATATAAAGTCTTTAGTTACATTCCCGACTATGTTTAAACGCTCTTACATCAGCATACAAACGGAGCATCGGGTGTGGTGCAATGTAGAGGACTAGGATATTTTGTCACTCAGACCTCTATCCATTAACAAACCTGGTATAGGAGACTCTGCGACTGTTGTGCGATCATTCGCCTTTCTATCTCAGTGGTACACAAACCGCCCAAGCATGCTAAGTTCCAGTCTCTTTATGATGGTTGATGCTATTAGGAATTTGATCAAAGGCAACGAGGCTCAACATCTCTTAAACCTGTGCGAATAAGCCTTCGACATTCAAACATCTGAATTGTTTTTGGCTAGAAGTTGGAGGCACTGAAACCTGAAATGCTTCGATATGTGCTCCGGAATGTCAAAGGGCTTACGAAATCCGGCAGCTATAGAATGTTTGCACTCTTCGAGTAGCTTTTCAAACTGATGCCTATTTATAGTAACTGACAATTTTGCTGATGCCGGTAATTAAGAAACTGATTGCGCAGATTCTGAGTAGTAATGCAGAACTTCATCTAAGCAGGCTTGTGCACGAGACTTCTGTGCACGTTCCGGATATAAGTACGATTTCAATGCATATCTAAAGCTAAACTTTCTATGAAACAGGCTCACATTTAAAAATAGTCCAAAGTGAACCTACCAGTCGCATAATTGCAATTTACATGTTGTCAGGAAGACTCAGATGACGAATGACAAACAAACAACCAGTATTATGATTCGGCTCCAGCAAAACACTGAGGAGTTCCCTGGGTGTCACTTTCAGGTACGACTGAAAAGCCATTTGTTATGTGTGTGTGCTACTACAACTGCCTGTCCGTGGCAAAAAACAAACCATAGACAGAATCTTAAGTGTCATAGTTTAAGTGACATAGTTTAAGTCTAAACAGTTTTGAAGATCCAGGGGCAACATCCCCTGGTTACCAACATATGTGACCGTTAGTGGCAGTGTTGGGCCTTGGTAATAAATTTTATTCACCGTTTGCTGTCTACGTTTATTCCAGGCGAAAATAAATTCTAACTGGTCTTTCTACTAGGCCTGACCACTGAAATAAAGTAAACTATTGTAACTCATCTGGCACTACAAAAGCTCTATTCTTCACGTTGATCAGAAAATGATATCACTAGGTACGTTTAATTGGAAGCGCTTTGGTAATTGCCGGAATTTTATCTATGGCCTTTGTTTAGGGGTTTAATTCGGTTTTGAACTTCCTTCCACCATTTTTTTATTTTGACAATGCTGACTAGAATCACCCTGTCTCTGCCGACATCCTCACCAGCAAAGTTTTCAATAAGCTTTATTACCTACTGTAAATCCTGTGCTACCGTCTTGTAGAAAAATATTCGAAAGTGGATAGCCAGCATTTTGTCTGGCTTTTCAGTTTAGCTTTAAATTATAGCCACCTGATCCCAGCTTGAATCAGCGACTAAGACTCTTGTATATAGTGACTGGCATGTTAACGGAACCCGAATCATTACAAGCTACGCTTGGATGGCGGGGCTGTTGAACATAGCTACCACTTTATCTGAACAAAATAATATTAAATAAAACCTGAGCAGTAAACCAACTTTTTCACGTCTTACTACAGTAACACGACTTTCTGTACTGCTGTACTGTTAATTATCTTGCGCAAGTCTGGCATATATTTGGACCCGATTCTGGTACGCTATAAAAATCAAACGAATTGAAGAAATTAAGCAAGCCATCAGCTTTTTGTTCTAGCGTGTACTTTCACTGCGATGTTCGGCAATTGTTTTGTAATCACCTAACTTGCTAAGATTTAATTTCGATGGCTGATATCACCCTTTTATTGCGTGATTCACAAAAATCCAATTTTGACTTCAAATTCATAGGTCGCTGGTGGCTTGAGAATGCTTAGCTTGGACATGGAAACCATAGATCTTATAACGTTAAATATGGCGTCTTGTCAAATTTTAGGACCGCTTTAAAATGGCTTCCTATTCCTGTGCGTAACTGAAAAAACGTGTTGACAGTGTAATCCCAGGTTATGAGGTCCGTAAAAACAATAATGGCGTAGATTGATCTGCTTCTACTTGACAGGCAGATGGCTCAATTCACTTAGCGTAAATTCCCGTTGCAGAAAGCATTGACGCTAAGCCTCCTGTGTCAGCATATACAAATGAATATAATATAAATATACGCTATGAGTTGAAAAGACGACCAGGATTTCTACTTCTTTTAGTATGCATTTTTATTTTCCTTTGGTACTTACAATCACGGGGCTGAGTTTTTAGCAAGGCACCACAGAAATGTCCAGCGAACGTTCAAATTCTTGAGTGCAGTTAGGTAGACATAAGCATGCCCTGTAGAGCTTAAAATGTCAACTTCAACTATATGAAATACGTAAACGTACCACGATTAACTGCGTTGACTGAATGAAGATTGCAGGCATTTCTGTGCAGTTCTATTTGAAAGACACTAACAACCATATGGTGACATGTTGCAACATTAAAACCGTTCGTAACAACTAAAATTGTGTGAAATTCAGTCGCACTGCCGACAGAGTGCTAGGCGAAGCGGGGTACGTAGAGGCTTCCTGAAGCGATGCATAAAAGGCAGGAGTTTTTAAAGCGCTTGAGTCTACATTCGGCCCTGACGGTAGACGGCGAACTCAGGTAATTTGGATGTAGACAGGGTTGACGTGCGAATCTTCTGCAAACATATCTATATGCTTCAGGGAATTTACGAATAATCCATAAGTATTAGGCAGCAAACCTGGATGGCGTTCCTGTAGACTTACATGGAACATTTGTTTACGAAGCGGTTCCAAACCATTCCAGATCGCAGGCCACTGACACAGAATAATCAAGCCTTGCAGCGGTTTTTCCATTTTTTAGGTAAAACTCTGGTTTAACATACACGGTCGGTCCGTAAATTACTAAATTCTAGGAACCTTCTCACCAAAATGCCCCTCTGGGGGACTGTAGTGCCTAAAGTGCAAGCGGGACTGACCTCTTGGAACATAAAAAGCTTGTTAACGAAATGTCCGCGTGATTGGATATAACTCCAAAGAATATGCATACAGCGGCGTTGTGAGATCCGCAACAACTGTCACTGTTTGGAATGAATTATTAACACTCTAGCGTTCCATCCCTTGCGAATTTATAGTAGCAATATGGATAGTTATCCGTAGAGGGTTATAAATAAAAAAAAATTGTAAATCACTCAAAGTTTAGCCTTGGAAAGACAACTGTCCAGGACCTGGGTGACCTCCAAATTTATGAGATACTCGGACGCAGACTCCTTGTGACTTTGTCCACTCTGTGACTTCAGTTGTTAATTTACTCCTTCCCGGTTCAGTATAGTGACGTTGGCATTATTGTTGATCTTTTGAACTTGCCCACTATGTTGCTGGTATATGTGCGCGAAGGTATCCTCTAAATGACTGTAGAGGGAACAAATGTTTACACGGACTTTTTGCCATGAAGACTGTGGCAAAGCATGCTAAGTCTGCTTGCGGAAGAATAATGAGATTTCAAATTCTAAAGTATCATTAAATACGAATATAGACATGAATAATAATATCTCCTAGAACTAGTCCTCGTTCAGAGTTTGACGGCAGTAACGCCAGAATCAACTTCCTGAAGTTCTGGGACAAGGATTTGATTTCTGAATACCCTACTGATTCGCGACGTTTGAGCTAATCTTCTTCTGGCGCTTAACCTGGTCACCTAGTGCATCTTTACGATACGGTTGGTCTATTGGCAATCAGATCTTGTTGGCAATGGCTAATTCACAGGGGCACAAATTTATTGTCGGCTTATTTGTTTGCACTTGCGATTCAGTGCAGGCATACGGGAATGTACGATAATCTATACCAACATTTTACGGAAACCGCGGAATATTTCGTTGATTGCCCATAATTGTCAGTCCACAATTGGTAAGCTAATTTAACTTTTTAATACAGGAGACCATCATTTAGCGCCATGAGGCCAAAAGGTGAAACTCGGTGATTTGTTGAAATTTTGCCTAATACAGTAGAACATCTATAAACAGTCATTCAATGCGTCAACTGTGTTTATTACGAAACCAAGGCAGAAACGTTTAGTAAGCAATGACATCATAGTGCCTTGGATCACAAGGAGACGTCTTAAACTGCAACGTTTTTTGTGAACCAACGGTCGGTTCATGATGAATGTTTTAGGCGCGATCTACAGATAGGATCGTTTTGCTGTATTGAATTGGTATAAGCCACAATATTGTTATGAAATATTGGCTTGTTTCTTGAATACGTTTAACCGGATGTCCGGCACAAGATCGTCTTTTATGCTTACCTCAAATGTTGTTGACCTGGAAAACATATTTCCTGGATGACGGAAATATCTTAAATGACGTTTTCTATTCTGCACATAAATACGTATTTCTGATAAATACCCAGATGTTCATCTAGCACTTAATTGGGCGCTAATTATATACACGGTGGGTATCCGGATACAATTAGCAGTATCAAAATTCGGCTTCAACACTCATGCAAATACCTTGAGCAAAGAATACGTTTGTCAAGTGTGGCGTTCATTGTCCACAAATGCATTACATTATCAAGTGACATTTCAAGTAAACCTAGCATTACCAATAAATTGGTAGTGCATGCTTCACCAGAAACTGTGCCTTCCTCCGATTCCTTAGACATCCCAAAGTGCCACATCAATTTGGAAACAATGTCAGACAATCAGGGAATGCGCCGGTAGTAGATATTTGAGTAAGAGACCACACTGGTTTGAGATTCGTCGGGAGTGAGGGAAAATGGAAACGCAAATAAACAAACGCAAATAACTCACTGGCTTCTCCCACACATGTGCACAGAAAAGTATTCATTTGTATTCTCAAAGGAGCTTGCTGTGACATAGTTGTATTTTCGACGACCTTATGAGGGTAAAATCACATGTGGGACTTAAGGTGTCAAGGCCGAAATTCTCAACAACGTAGGTGAGCCAGTCCCGTCATCAACCGTCGTGCACATTTATGAACAGGTACTCTCTCACCAACCGTTCGTGATTGCTCCACCTCTAGTTGAAAAATACACATCACTTGGCACACTCCGGTTGATCGATGAAAGTCTCCCAGGGAGGCCATTAAGGACATACCTGTGCAGAGTTAATCAGTTTGCTCTAATAAACATTTTATTATTTTTAACCTCCTCTCGGTTATATATAACTCAAACGGATTTCGTGCAGGAACATGCGGTACTTTTCAAATTATGCCATATAAAAAATTGGAACGCTGCCTATAAAAAACACTGTTTACAGCGTAGGGACGGCAAATGCTGTATATATGAACCACTGTGCTGTTATGAATTACTGAAAGTGATCGAGACCCATACACGAAATAGCAGAAAATTCTCCTGGTGACACATTTTCGGAAACTGTAAAGGATTTGGGTAGCTAAGAATTTTAGTTTTCGCTCAGAACAAAACACGTGTATACTTACATCTGTTTCAGTCTGACGAGTCCAAAATTTCTGATAAGTTTGTTTGTTTACCATGTTGTTTTTCCCGAATTACATTATATTACAAACGTTTTAAAAAGAGCATTATAATTCCAGTAACTTTTTCATATAAGTACGGTCAGAATATTGCTTATTCTCTTAAATAGTTCTGCTTAATAAAAGCGATTTTCTTTCTGCCGGTAGAATGTATTGATGTTGTCGCCTATTTTAAAGTGAAATAGATTTAAATATCCTGTGTTTTCGCAATCGCGTGTCATCTCTAAATCTATACCTTATAGTTGCTATTTCTATATACTTCATTCTATCATTGATGATCCCGGTGAATGTGAAACTTAAATTCTCATTTTGTTGAGACGAAAGAAGAGCAATGCATAAGTTTCCATCAATGGAGACAAAATGATTTCATTACAATTTGCAGGATTTTTGAGGGGAATCGTCCGAAAAACCCCAGTACGATTCAAATAATCCAGTAGAAACTTATGGTGTTGAAACGTAAAAAAATGCTTAGCAAACTTTGAAGCAGAAGAATTAATGTCAATTAAGGTAGTCTGTCCTTCCACAGAGTCTAACCTGCGGAGCACACTCAAGTTCTGTGGGCAAACCCTGCATGGAGCTTTAGATTTTCGAACTGTAAGACCACACATAAATTACGGAGAAAAGTAAAAATGCAAACAAAGGGCGTGTTTGTCAAATATCAATGAATATGTTAATACACAAAACGGTTAGTCATTGCAAAGCACGCATTTTTAGGAAAATCCACATAAGGCGCTGTCAGAGCTTCTGCAGATCCGCGGAGCCAAGAGTAGATCTGTGATTAAGAAACAACACTGGCGTGGGCCATTAGAAGTGGTAGGGCGGTAGCATTATTTGTGTGGACGGATGAATGCAAAAACGGCCAGGGCGATAACATGCTTGATTTTTACTAATACGACTTTATCTATCAACATTGGGAAAAAAAATCCTTAAACAACCGGCGCTGGATAATGCCAAACAACATAATGGAATTTGTTACCACAGCTAATAATGGCGATTCCAGCCAAATAGCCGACACGCTTTTTATATTTGCTTCTCCAGAGATCCTTCCATGCTAAACCAAGCGAGTCAGGTTTTCGAAGATCGGTCGATTAGGACACTCCTGAGATGTTTTCGAAAGCCATGTCGCACAGCAATTGAAGTACATCACTTGATGTAGTCTGTTGCACAATCAACGTGATGTTCAACAGTATGCTACTTGGACGCTATGTGCGCCTTAAATCGGTAAACACCACCTGAGCCATTGAGGCTTGCCACATTGTGATTAGAAGCCCTTCATGACTTGCAGTGCTTATCCTAGTATTTCAAGTGGCGTTTTCGGACACCGTGCTCTCAAGAGTATGACCTTACACGTTCTGCGATAGAGCCGGCAATCCAGGCGGTGAAATCCGGGATTATTAATCTGTTGGTCATTTATCCTTATAATGTTGCTCTTTTACCTGAAAGAGCGTGACAGTTTGGTCAGCAGAACGTTTATCAAATGGTAATCTCGTATACTGCTTCCAATTTCCTTTTTCGCGTCCCACCATGAAGATACGGAGAACAAGTGACAGAAGCGTCTCGAAAGCCGCCTTAATTACGGAACACTTATGATTACTCCTTTTGCGTTGATGACCACGCTCTGTTCTTTTCAGGTGTCTCGATAGTAGTTCTAGGAAGCGGGCACATGGAACACACAAGCTCTGACGGAGAAATTCATATTCATCATTGAGTGAATATTGTGGGAGGCCATTAAAACCGTAAGCTCAGTGACATGCAGTATATTCCGCCAAAGGTGTAGGTGTTTTCTGAACCCACCGCCCAAGAATTTATTTCGGCTGTAGAATCCGAATATGCGGCTGGTTTCAGCTCCCTTTTTATCAATGATTGTGCACCAGTTTGACCCCCTGATAATATCACCGGTGATTAACGGGCGCCTGACAATCCGATTAAATAACATAAACCCAAGAAATTTAAAGCTTCTCAAGCCTCTTTAACTTTGCGTTCACCAGACTTAACGAATAACGCGAGTATTACTTGATGATGCGCGTGGTTATGTATTGTTCGGGGCCGGAAAACATTTCTTCGCGGTTCAAGGAGTGCCACTGCTCTGCGCGACACCGAGCCCTTCAGTGGACACGACAACGTCAGGCAAAAGGCAAAACTCCTAAGAAGTTGCAAAGACATGGCATCTACTTTCAGCATGGGGTGACAAAAAACGATACGGCAGCTGGAATAGAGCCTCGAATAATACTTAGAATAATTTACCTAATTTCAAAATTTGTCGGCCTTTCAGTTGCCGCTGAGTTGCCCGCGTCATTTGTAACCGGTGGCGATATAAGTAATTGTGGTCTGTGGGTTTAACGCGATTAGGAGACACGATTTGATCAGATGAGTTGGGTTATTTTGAAAGATAGCTCTGCTCGGAGTAGGTACACATTCAGCAATTTTTTAAAATACTCGTTTGCCAGTTTTCGTGTTTTCCAAATTCAGTACAAGAGAGCCAAAATAGTTTGCCTCAGGCATGCTGAGGCAGCATGATGCATGCATGTTGTAGGTCAAAAGGCGTGTAGGCACTTGACGTGTTTAAACCCAAGCAAGAATCCTACCGACTAGTAATGTAGGATGACGCTGATGGTTCAAATTTCTGCCCCAACGGCTATTGCAGCAATAGCCAGAGGCAGCTGAAACGCGCGTCGTGCAGCAAAAGGCAAGTCTGACCAGAAAGGATATCTTAAATTTGCTCCACATACATGGTACACATCATGGTCAAGTGCTCCCTAGATTGATAGATGGAGCAGCATTGCTGCCTACAGGCTTCAGTCTGTAAACAATAAAAAACATTTCGTTAGAATGAACGAAGGAGCGCTACACCAGATGTAGCGATTTCTAAGACGCTAGGATCGGGACGTCCGTCACAACCAACAAGCAAAATCGTAGATATTTACTATGGAGGTGAAGGTTGGTGACCGATTTGACATGGTCTGCTCTCATGGTTGTCAATAAACTGAGATATTTCTCAAGTGTCGGACGTAGACGGGAGAATAACTAAAATCCCTGGCAACCACTTTTGATTCAGAGGCATGACCGCAAATCTCCGGCGTTTTATTGATGAAGCAAGTCAGTTGCAATTTCTGAGGAACAAGTTTCCACGCCTGTTCTAACCCCAAATATTTTGGTAAAGATACTGTGTTGACAAATCTCTGACCGTTGTCCAACTTAGTGGGAAAGGTAACAAAAATATCGCAAGTACACACTTAATGTAGCCCGATGGATTACGGGCCACACAAAGGGTTGCAGCACGGTGAGGTCTGGTTAATTCATGAAGAAAACCGTTCGCTGGTCCTTATAGCAAAAGCCATGTCCATTTTTAAGGTCGTAGAATTTTACCAGATCTCTAAATCTTTGGTTTTATTATCGTTTTATGTTGGAGATAAATGCGTTCTCCATGAAAGTTGCTCTTTATGGATATCGTTTTTCTGGTTTCATTCAAACAACGCACAAGGCATCCATTGGATATCTTAAAGTCAACAGTAATAACAGCGCGAGATGAAATGTGTTACGCACCTTTTTTACAAAGAGTTTCAAGTAGGATCTCATGTGGTCACTATGTCACTGATGGGATCTTTTTCACCAGATTAGCTCACTATTGAACAAGTTACTTGAAAAGATGTATTAAAAATCATTTTTATCCTTAGACTGAAACAAATAATGTTAAAGCCAGTTGTATGTTGTTGCAGGAAAATTGAGGGTTGATGAGGAAATTTGTCGTTATCATGTCCTTAATTTTGCGACTTCTATCTTTGTAGACGGTCTGCGACTCCACTGTTCATTGAGACGCGATCACTAGCATTGGTTTTGGGGTCTTCAACCGACCGTGTCAAGTACTTGGCTTTAATTTGAGAACAAAATTTTATTGCCGCAGTTGGGAGCATGCCAGGGATGATTTAGTGCTTTTGCACCCATCGTTTGTGCCGAGTTTTTAAAACTCATATTACTTCATTCCACTGGTATCGTATCAGCTTTCGGCCTCTATGAATATGTCTAATATCTCTTATTTTATGTGTAGACGACCAATCTGTTCATCTACGTCTTGCAAGCTTGCGAATACAATCAGTAATCAGAGAAAATCTATATTACCGCGGTGAGTTTCCAGGTGGTAATAGCCGCGAATGTAAATCAGACGTCATTTCAAAGAACATTAACTCTATATAACCAAACATATGTGCACACACACATTGTGGACTCCCATATAAACAAATAACCTAAAATACAACATAGAGGTGATCATTTGTTTATCAGCCGATGGGTTGATTTAATTGTACTAAGGAAGATGATTTCTGTCCAGAAATCGATTTAACTTTCATTGTGTCAAAAAAGCAGCAAACTGGGTGAAGGAACCATTGTGCGAAATTTTCTCAAAAGAACTTTGGTCAATTGCGTTTGATGCAGCGCACTTCCCTGTTATGTTTTCGACATGCGGTGAGGTGATTTTTGGAGTACTGCTGACCAATGTTTTAAGAAGTGGACACCAAGCTCGTTTCTACACAAGGCGGTTTAGAATAACCGCATTCAATATACATATATTTTCAAGTGAAACCAAGCCAAACATTGGGAGCCGCATGTGGAATGAAAGCTTAGGAAAGGGAGTAAGGTAGGGGACTTTAGGTTTGGAAAAGCATTTTGCACCGATGGTTACTGCGAGGTCAACTGTTAAGAAGGTTACAATATTTTCTTCCTTACGAAATCTATATTTTTTATGCCAACATGCACCATGTTTTGACCTGCAACATTATTATTTTCCTTTGTTCAATACACGAGGCCTGATGCGCCTCACTTTCAAAGGTGTTCCCACGCATCATCCTGAAGATTATTCTCGTAAATATCGCACAGAAATCGGACACGGAAAACTGATTTCGTGTTTATGACAAACCTCTTCTTGAAAGACAGCAGACAACAGGTCGTCCGGTTTGCACAAAAATATTTATGCTACGCGATTAGAAATAGGCAGTCACACTTCTGAAGTAACCATTTGCAATTCGTGTATCAACATATCAAATCCCACCAAGTTTGTATTTATTATTTATTATATATTTATTTGTTTATTTATTTATTTATTTACTAATCGTCCTTCAACTGACAATTTATCTTCTGAGCAGGCCTCAGAGTTTCCAGTCAAAAAAATAAAACTACCTTCATTCTATTCTTACGTAGCTCATTAAATGTAGTATTATGTGGTTTAGAAGAAGTTTCTTGTATAGTGCAGCACAATGTCCGGGATGAGACGTCACATGCGACGTCAAATAGGGTAATATTTTCATTTCATAAATTCGCAGACGCTGCAATTGAATTGAATAAATTTGGCACGCTACAAATGGATGTTTTTTTCTTAATGACTGTCGAGGAACACCCCAAGGTCTTTAGGATTTACTTAAGTCAATAATTAGTCCACCGATATGGGAAAGTTTTTGCGCTAGCGGACGTTTGCCTTTTTGGAAGTTTATCGAATGCGGCCGCGTGTATCCCTCGGTTTGAACAAGGTAATTGATTGTGTGAACATGAAGCATTAAGCATTGATCCCCATGTCTTGTCCACACCCACAAAAGAGAAGGAGAATAATAAGCCCTTGTTTGACAAAAAACTAACCTAAATCTGCATAAATTATCCAGGGTCAGAAATGCTCCATCTATCCGTGGCATGGGAATCACAAATGCAGCACATATCGCACTGGCGCACCTAATGACGTTTCGGATATAACAAAGAGGGCACTATCCATGAGCGTTAAAATTAATGATTTAGCAACGTCAAACCCCGGCAAATAACTTGATTCTAGATATTAATTTACAATTAGAAAATTACGCGTTACAATAGTTCCAGTGAATCTTCTCTCCACTCTGCCTTTTGATGCA
The DNA here is from genome assembly GCA_003604175.2 of Clonorchis sinensis. Taxonomy (NCBI): domain Eukaryota; kingdom Metazoa; phylum Platyhelminthes; class Trematoda; order Opisthorchiida; family Opisthorchiidae; genus Clonorchis; species Clonorchis sinensis. The sequence goes on along the minus strand of CM030371.1, from coordinate 20,162,561 downwards.
GTCTAGCTTGGTGCGGTACATTTCCCACTAGAACGAACCATCTTTAATACATCCCTTTTAAAATCTTCACGGGTTGTTTATCTCGGTGAATCATTTGGATTATCCTGCATAAGCAGCTTTCGTGTCATCTAGTAGTTGAGTTCTGGTTATGGCCTTCAAAGCATTACGCGCGTATTTGCATCATGTTGTTTTGATAGTAACTTATAATTAGTGCAGTGGGAACAAAGAGAAAGCGCGGGGAACATCACTTCTGGGCGGCTCACATCAATAGGTTGTAGGCAACTCCTTTACAACATGTCATTCAACACTAATCTCACACCACGTTACTGGCTTTTAAGGCTTTTGATGCTGCCTTCTTTATTTCAGGCCAGTTTGTCTCGTTATTCTTTTAAAATAAGAACGCTTTCTTAGAGTAATGGGTACTCATGCTCCCTAGAAACATCCAAGGGCTCCACAGGGAAAACGAACGATTTAGTTCTTAGATTATCCAGCCTTACCATACAGACTGAGTGTAGAGATGTAGAAACGGGCCCTGGCCCGCCCGCTGTTCTTAAGCGCGCGCCAAAGCACAATCTTTTTTATAATTATTAAGGGAATGCTTTTATCTATTTCGCTTTTCATAATTCACTGTTAAGCTTCACATGCAAGAAAACCTAATCAAGCCGAAATCGATGTGCTTTATTTACGCCATACAATTAGCTGGTATTTTTACCATTAGTTTTGTTTTTCCAAATATATTACACTTTGTTGCATTGAAAAGGGTTGAGGCTTGTCCAGTGATGACACTTAAACAAAATGTGTCAGAAAATGTTTCCGAAACAGACACGGAAACTAGGCATGTTTCATGTTACTTTATTTGACATTTAGTAAACCCGAAGAAAACGAGCGCTCGCGCAAAAAGCAGCTTACATCCAGCAGTCTTGTAAGCAAAGGCTGCTACACGCTTAGAATTATTGATTTGAGGCATCAAAACGAGGACATATAATTGCTTTTATTTTCAAAACCAATCTAGCCAAAATGGGGAAACAATTCGATATAATTATTTGCATTGCAAGGCTTATATTATTATAATATTTAGGTAGTACAAGGAATAGCAATATAAGCGACTCATTCTGATGTACCATTGCCGGTTTTTATGGGCTCTCGAAATTTCTCCGCTCTACTTACAGGCTGTTTGTGGTGCGAAACTATTTGAAAATTTCACTCACAATATCATGCTGCCAGTGAAACAATCAATAAGGAATGCCTACAGGCCTTACCGCTGTTATTTCCTTACTGGAAAATGTCAGCTTTGTGTTCACGCAGAATACCAGATTGAAGGCATGTTGATGAAGATGGCAAAATCTCTGTACTTACCTTTCATGTGTTTAATGTTGTTAAGGGCAATATTTGATCACATTAACTGGGGAATACCCCATTTTTTACATTACGATTGTGGTGAAATCATCTTTGCCTCAAATAAACTTAGCTGCATTGCTAACCTGATATTATCTTCTTTGGTGTTAAAGTGATTAAATACAAGTATGCTACATTCTGTAAAACAGTGCATGAGCAATAACCCCCTGGAATGGTTTGTAAAACTGCTTCAGGATTTTTATTACTCAACACAAAAGCAACGCCATGGAATGTGTTAGCATCCCGGTGAAACGCGTGCTTGTCTGATAAGTTGAAAGCAAGCGAGGTCTTCCAAATTTGCATCTGTTGGAGTCACACAAACGTTAAACCAAATACATTTTAGTGTAAAACTATTTCCGCCCGAACACTAACGAATGCCGTTAAATGCTGAGTTTCCTTACGGTGATTTCCCGCTTTGAACAAACATAAGATGCAGACGTACTTTGTGAGCTCAGGCATAACAAGCGAGTGTAGAACGTCACAGCTGGGATGGAGAGGATCTCAAACAGGTTCATTGATGCGGCTCTGCCATACGTAAGACTTGAACATGCCTAACTGGTGCATTTAATATTTAACATTATCACGCTGTCAGCTTGTAGTTTAAGAGGACCCAAAATGTAAGTGGAAGCACGCTGAAAGAGAACACTAAGATTAAAACGATAAGGCATAAATTGATTGAGGATTGTGTGCACAAGAATTACTACTTACCTAAAGCATAACTTAAAGCAGTGGATTCATTCAAAGTCACATACGTACACATACTAAGGTGATTTGTTTTATAACTATCACAAAGAACCAATAAAGCTGATAGTCTGACACTATATTTTACTTTGAAGGTGTTAGTAACGATAAGGCAAAATAAGTTAAGCCCCAAAATCAGTTGCCATTCACACGCTCCAAAAATTATAAGTCAGCATGACAGTTAAATGATTACAGGTATGATGAGTACTTTTCACGCGTAGCTAAATGTATGTATGTATATATGAAATAAAAGGCAAGATGAAAAATTATTTGTCAGTTGTCCTTTGTTTGTTGCAACCCTCGGGAATTATACGTAAGTTGACAAGGATATCGCTTAGCAAACGACACCTAAACTATTTTGCTGAGTAAATCAGCATACAATATTATGTGATCAGGTATATCATAAAGGCCAAATTTAACAACTGGAAGTGACGTCATTTAACATTATTTCCAAATGGAAGCTAGGAATCCCGCAAGATTGTTATCGTTCGTAGCTTAGCTAGAATGTGAGCTTGCGTCATCATGATCACACACATAAGCAGTAAATTCTGCTTCAGTGTGATTTCGTTCCTGCAAAACGTAAGAGATTATTGGCGGTAAATTTTGTATAGGCACGTGGCCTATCTGAACTATTGGGCTATGATGTCATACTCTCATAAGTATAGTTTACTGAACTTTATCAGGAATGACGCGATCCATAATGATAAGACAATTCAATTCTCAAAGTGACCGAATACTAATAATTCAGTTAGTTACTAAATTCTCTAAATTATTCTAGGAAGCTAGTCATGTATAACGCGCGGCTCATCCCTAAAACTCAATTAAATGTTCAATTTCCAGAATCTGCACATATCCAGACGCCAACAGAAAGGCTCTGGTCCAAATGAATAGGGGTTCGTGAAACTCAACAGGTTTTGTTGTTTGATGTTTCTCCTTCAAGACTACGACATTGTGTATAGCAAACCGGTTGCTTCAACAAGTGTTGCTCCGTGGCCTATATTGTCGCTAAGCTAAACCGAATGAGATTACAATAAAATTACCAAAGCTAAACTCTGACACTTAGCAACCTATACGCACTCTTCTTATTTTGTACATTGTGCTTGATAGCTCACTTCAGTGAACAAGTCATTGAATATCTAAAGCTTTGCTAAACGCACCCAGTGGGTTACTAGGACAACGAATTAGATGACGCCCCAAGTGATGCAGATGATTTTTTGTTGAAGATCGACGGTGTTTACTCAGTCCTCATTGTTTGCAGTGCATCTAAATAGCAGCTACACGATAAGTGAAATTTTATTCACTTCCTAACTTTTCTTTGTAAACGTTTATGCAATACTAATGATTTATGCAGATCGGCCCAGAATGTGCGTACATTTTACAACGCATTTTAGCGGGAAAAACTGCTTTTCGAACTTCCTTGTTTTGACACGTTTAAATAGACAACCAACTCTATAATTTCATACATAGAGTAGACCGTTCTTTGGAGGTGCGCAGTAGTTTTGAGTTTACAAAATGAGTATTTGTTAACGTAGTTTGAACACCAGATAGCTTATATTTATTTCTAATGAACTGCACCATCACTTTTGCGAAAACATTATGATTGTGAACTAGTATACGTGCATACCTTACAATCTAGAAAGCTCTTGCACAAAATCAAATTTTTCAGTGCAGGAGGTGAGGGCGGATATAACTTGGGAAACTTGTTAGCCTCAAAACGCCCATCCGATTTGGATTTAGATTCTCTGCACTAATATACCAATTTGTTTGTATGTTTTGATCCAATAGGTTAATGCGCTGGAACGCACATGAAGAATCCGCAATTTTTGGTAGGCACATGAGTGGGCGCTAAATTTATACACAAGGCATTTGGACAATGTAGACCAACCACATCGCACAGGCAAATTTAATACCAAAGTTTCCAGTCAAACATCCGGACATTTTTAAGACTTAAATTAAATTTTATATTCAAGGCACAATGGCTCATTTTCGCGCCGCTATGGGTCAGTACCTAAAAACTATCATCCCTATTTTTTCTTCTGTAGCGTTTGGTTTTCCACCTTCAAAGTTAGAATCATTATTCACCCAGAATTTCAATTATGAAAGAAGAAAGACCATTACCATCAAACTGAATGTAATCGTATTGACCAATCGGGCACACGGATGAAGAACGCGGTTGGTCAATCCGTCCCTCGTAAAAAAGACTCACCGTAGCCTCTCTGTATGCGGTCACCAAAGTTTCCACAAAATAATTCCACACGACTGAGCCGATTGTAACCTTCTTGTTGAACCCTAAAATATTCCCACTAATGGAGCATAAACGAAGGTGCTCGAAGGGGTTCTTGGTGTACGCTATTTTGCTCACTATTCAAAACAGAACTAGTGAACCTCACGAAGCAACGTGCGCTCCCGCCTACATGAAAATCCCTTATGCCGGAAAGAAGATACCATTTAGTCTTCATAAAGCCTACTCTGGCTATTGCACGGAATCCATTAAGTAGAAAGCAGCGCGGCTTTTACATTTTCTACCCAGGTTACTCGACAATCGCCCACTAGTTATCGTAGCAAAAGTCGCCGTTTAGCTCCAAAGTTTCGGCGTGCAGTTAGGACAAATCTGCATCGTCTGTTTGACTTATTGCGGTCTCAAGGGCATTTGGTACCCCGTTTAGGCATACTGTATGTTTAGCCTACTGAAGACGACACACTGAACATGATAAATCCCTCCACAATGTTCTCAAAACCTAAGCAGAACTAACAGGTTGAAAGTAATTTTGAGAAAGACACGCCGCATGAATTTTCATCGCTGTTAACCACGCTGATACCATACATATAAGAGAGTAGGGTCAGGTTTGCGGTACGTGATACATTAATTACCTATTTTATTGACGTTCTCAGATCTGGTCAGATTACCAGACTTTGGAATTATAATGACACGTTTTATCAGCAGCGTGTCAACATACTCGTGATACGAGCAAATAATAGAGAACATTGTGAAACACGTTGACGTAACCCTTCTCTATGTCTCCAGGAAAGCCAGTTGATGGAATATGACCCCTTCCTTTCTTTTTTACACTAGAGGTGTTAGCACAATACACACTCGCTATTTTAGCTTCACGTTTGGAGGACTTGTTTGCTTTATAATTCCGAACACATCACCCAAACACATCATCACCATACTGCAAACATCCTTGATAAATCTGTGCAGTTGATCGCCTCAAAATCAATGATTTTCTATCCATTGACATACAACGTTTATGCCGTTATTCTGTTGTTCTTCACCTGCAGATATCGCAGCATATAATAGCTAGAGCTAAATACACACTCAAGTACAACAACGTTCATTTTCTTATCCTAGAATACCTTCGTGTTAAAGATGCACCTAGTCGCCATTTGTTCCACCAACTATCCCACTAAATATTTTAACATCGATAAACAATGTTAGATATTTTATATAAATTGGTTTCGTTTTTCCCTCGTGCTAATTCGTGAAAGAATTCTTTCACGAATTAGCACGAGGGAAAAACGAAACCAATTTATATAAAATATCTAACATTGTTTATCGATGTTAAAATATTTAGTGGGATAGTTGGTGGAACAAATGGCGACTAGGTGCATCTTTAACACGAAGGTATTCTAGGATAAGAAAATGAACGTTGTTGTACTTGAGTGTGTATTTAGCTCTAGCTATTATATGCTGCGATATCTGCAGGTGAAGAACAACAGAATAACGGCATAAACGTTGTATGTCAATGGATAGAAAATCATTGATTTTGAGGCGATCAACTGCACAGATTTATCAAGGATGTTTGCAGTATGGTGATGATGTGTTTGGGTGATGTGTTCGGAATTATAAAGCAAACAAGTCCTCCAAACGTGAAGCTAAAATAGCGAGTGTGTATTGTGCTAACACCTCTAGTGTAAAAAAGAAAGGAAGGGGTCATATTCCATCAACTGGCTTTCCTGGAGACATAGAGAAGGGTTACGTCAACGTGTTTCACAATGTTCTCTATTATTTGCTCGTATCACGAGTATGTTGACACGCTGCTGATAAAACGTGTCATTATAATTCCAAAGTCTGGTAATCTGACCAGATCTGAGAACGTCAATAAAATAGGTAATTAATGTATCACGTACCGCAAACCTGACCCTACTCTCTTATATGTATGGTATCAGCGTGGTTAACAGCGATGAAAATTCATGCGGCGTGTCTTTCTCAAAATTACTTTCAACCTGTTAGTTCTGCTTAGGTTTTGAGAACATTGTGGAGGGATTTATCATGTTCAGTGTGTCGTCTTCAGTAGGCTAAACATACAGTATGCCTAAACGGGGTACCAAATGCCCTTGAGACCGCAATAAGTCAAACAGACGATGCAGATTTGTCCTAACTGCACGCCGAAACTTTGGAGCTAAACGGCGACTTTTGCTACGATAACTAGTGGGCGATTGTCGAGTAACCTGGGTAGAAAATGTAAAAGCCGCGCTGCTTTCTACTTAATGGATTCCGTGCAATAGCCAGAGTAGGCTTTATGAAGACTAAATGGTATCTTCTTTCCGGCATAAGGGATTTTCATGTAGGCGGGAGCGCACGTTGCTTCGTGAGGTTCACTAGTTCTGTTTTGAATAGTGAGCAAAATAGCGTACACCAAGAACCCCTTCGAGCACCTTCGTTTATGCTCCATTAGTGGGAATATTTTAGGGTTCAACAAGAAGGTTACAATCGGCTCAGTCGTGTGGAATTATTTTGTGGAAACTTTGGTGACCGCATACAGAGAGGCTACGGTGAGTCTTTTTTACGAGGGACGGATTGACCAACCGCGTTCTTCATCCGTGTGCCCGATTGGTCAATACGATTACATTCAGTTTGATGGTAATGGTCTTTCTTCTTTCATAATTGAAATTCTGGGTGAATAATGATTCTAACTTTGAAGGTGGAAAACCAAACGCTACAGAAGAAAAAATAGGGATGATAGTTTTTAGGTACTGACCCATAGCGGCGCGAAAATGAGCCATTGTGCCTTGAATATAAAATTTAATTTAAGTCTTAAAAATGTCCGGATGTTTGACTGGAAACTTTGGTATTAAATTTGCCTGTGCGATGTGGTTGGTCTACATTGTCCAAATGCCTTGTGTATAAATTTAGCGCCCACTCATGTGCCTACCAAAAATTGCGGATTCTTCATGTGCGTTCCAGCGCATTAACCTATTGGATCAAAACATACAAACAAATTGGTATATTAGTGCAGAGAATCTAAATCCAAATCGGATGGGCGTTTTGAGGCTAACAAGTTTCCCAAGTTATATCCGCCCTCACCTCCTGCACTGAAAAATTTGATTTTGTGCAAGAGCTTTCTAGATTGTAAGGTATGCACGTATACTAGTTCACAATCATAATGTTTTCGCAAAAGTGATGGTGCAGTTCATTAGAAATAAATATAAGCTATCTGGTGTTCAAACTACGTTAACAAATACTCATTTTGTAAACTCAAAACTACTGCGCACCTCCAAAGAACGGTCTACTCTATGTATGAAATTATAGAGTTGGTTGTCTATTTAAACGTGTCAAAACAAGGAAGTTCGAAAAGCAGTTTTTCCCGCTAAAATGCGTTGTAAAATGTACGCACATTCTGGGCCGATCTGCATAAATCATTAGTATTGCATAAACGTTTACAAAGAAAAGTTAGGAAGTGAATAAAATTTCACTTATCGTGTAGCTGCTATTTAGATGCACTGCAAACAATGAGGACTGAGTAAACACCGTCGATCTTCAACAAAAAATCATCTGCATCACTTGGGGCGTCATCTAATTCGTTGTCCTAGTAACCCACTGGGTGCGTTTAGCAAAGCTTTAGATATTCAATGACTTGTTCACTGAAGTGAGCTATCAAGCACAATGTACAAAATAAGAAGAGTGCGTATAGGTTGCTAAGTGTCAGAGTTTAGCTTTGGTAATTTTATTGTAATCTCATTCGGTTTAGCTTAGCGACAATATAGGCCACGGAGCAACACTTGTTGAAGCAACCGGTTTGCTATACACAATGTCGTAGTCTTGAAGGAGAAACATCAAACAACAAAACCTGTTGAGTTTCACGAACCCCTATTCATTTGGACCAGAGCCTTTCTGTTGGCGTCTGGATATGTGCAGATTCTGGAAATTGAACATTTAATTGAGTTTTAGGAACGAAAGACATTTCGTTGATCAGGTGACAATTAACGCTCCACTGGGACATAGCGACCACTGTGTGCTCACCTTTGATTTCATCTGCTATTGGGCCAGAAATCCCGAACCCCAAACGTGGATTCGAAACTTCTGCCGTGCAGACTTTTCGGGAATGCGCATCTTTCTTAACCAAGTTAAACTGGGGCCAGCCTCAGTGGAAGACTTATATAGGACTATTGTCCAGAAAGTTCACGAGGCTGACGCGATGTTCGTCCCAAAAAACCAGCACGCAGTCGGATGAGCCGTAAACTACCCAAAAGATCCGGCGTCTTCTGGAAAAGAGGTCACAACTATTTTTCAAAAGTTGACTACAGGAGACACAGAAGATGAGCTGGCATTTCGTAAAATGCGGAACCGCTGTAAATCGGAAATCCGCCAATGGAACATACGAAAACAAGCCACCATTCTAGACCTCGCCCGGAAGAACAGAAATGTGCTGTTCAAATACATGCGGCATCGCCGAAGAAACAAGCCATCCGCGTTCTCCTGAGGGACAGGAACGGGGAACCCACGAGTGACCCAATAGTGGTATCTGAGTTCTACAGAGATCACTATGCAGGTCTGTATTCAGTCCCAGCGTCCTCGTCACATCCAACCTTGTCAAGGCGTACCTACGAACGGCCTCTAACCGACTTGGTATTCACGGTGGAGGACATTCGTCAACTCCTGCACAAGATCAACCCATTCTGCGCGTTGGGGCCGACGAAGTCCACCCAAGGATCCTGAAGGAAACGTCGTACACACTGGCAACTCATTTCCATCTGCTGTTTCGTCAGTCGCTTGACGAAGGCCACCTTCCCTCTGTTTGGAAGGAAGCGATTGTCACGCCAATCTACAAAACTGGTGACCGACTATCGCCTGGCAGCTACAGGCCTATAAGCCTCACTAGCGTGCCATGCAAGGTGATGGAACGCATTCTGAAGCGAGCCATTCTAGATCACCTTACTTCCAACAACTTGATTTCTCAAGCTCAACACGGATTTCTCCCAAACCGTTCCTGCGTGACGAACATGCTCGTATTTATGGACAGCTTAACCCAAGCCAAGGACGAGGGACTCATATCGGATGCCATATTTTTCGACTTTCAAAAGCATTTGATCGAGTCCCACACGTCCTCTGCTCCACAAACTCGAGTCTTACGGGATTCAAGGGAAAATCCTACACTGGATCAAGGCATTCCTATCAGACAGATCATTCCGAGTGAAAGTAGGCTCGACCTACTCTTCTGCGGCGCCGGTCTCCATTGGAGTTCCTCAGGGCTCCGTTTTGGGACCTTTGCTGTTTCTGATATACGTCAATGACCTTCCAGATGTTCTTTCAAGTCCATGTCTACTTTTTGCGGACGACTTGAAATCGTGGAGTTCCAATGCCAGTGCCCTCCAAATTGATGTAGACGCCGCAAAGCAGTGGTCGTTGGACTGGCACCTTCCTCTGAATGACGAAAAGTGCGTCCATATGTCATTTGGAGGAGACTCAGCGAACTCCTTTGTCATGCATGGTGAGAAAGGACCAGAAGACATCACGAGGATAGATGCCAAAAAGATTTGGGTATCTGGCTCTCTCAAACCTGTCCTTCTCACTGCACCTTGAGAAATCGGCTCAGAAGGCATTCGCTGTTCTACGGATGATTCGGCGTACCTTCTCTCGTATTACTCGCACGGACTTCCAAATACTCTATGGGGCCTATGTCAGACCGCTCCTTGAATATGCCAACCCGGTTGTCTACTCAGGACGCACGAAAGACGTAATCCTCATTGAGCGTGTCCAGCGAGCTGCTACGAAAATGGTTGCCGGTCTCAAGTCCATGGACTACGAAACGCGTCTCGTGGTGCTCGACCTCTTTCCCTTGGAGTATCGTCGCCTCCGAGGGGACTTAATTCTTACTTACGCCCTGTTTGAACAAGGCTTGGCCAACAGGTTTTTCACCGTTGACCCAGCAAACACACGGCGGGGACATGGTAAGAAGATTTTTAAGCTCAGAGCGCACACCTTCATTAAATTTTTTCTCATTTCGGTTAGTTGCTGCGTGGAATAACCTTCCTGATACGGTTGTCCACGCTCCCTCTAGAACTCAGTTCAAAACACTGTTAGACACTTATTTACGCGAGTCCTCGCGCTGGCAAACATACTGCCCCGCGCTGAGAACTTAAAGAGCAGTGCTACACCCTTTTTTCACTTGTGCCTTTCAGGTGAACGACAGCTGCTGAACGACAAGAACAAAACCGACCCGGGAAACTTGGGCAAAAGCCTCGCTCCTGTGCATCAATCCGTGAATCCGTGAACACTGAAAATAATATCCACTTGCGGGTAATTCTTCTCACTAATTTACAAGGCTCCTAACACCAGCAGTTTATTCTATACCAGCCGTTCTAAATAATGAATTATATCGCATCACTTAAACAAAAAGTTAAAATAATTTTCTGGCTGGAGGGTTTCGTGCGTGATTTTGGATCCCTACCCTGTTGCCAATATCTTAAGTTTAAACTGAGTCAGAAAACAAGTGGGTGCGTTAAAACGGGTGGATTATATAAGTGCCATTAACAACGTACGCCTCGTAATGGATAAGCGAACAACTGAGTCACATGTCCAATCATCTGGCAAACAGTTCTCGAATGCATTGAGAAATAAACATGCACGCGTTCGAAGCATCGGATACCCATTAATCAGCCACTACATTCACACGCCAGGTGGATGGTGGATTCAAAAACAAATACGCACGCGCGCAAACGCTTTAACACATCCAAGCAACCAGTACAATGCCCCTCCTGGTCGCGGTGTTCATGAGTTAGATTGGCTAGATTTTCTGGCACGTGTTTTTAACGTCAGGTTCACACAGTGTTTCGGACTGCAAAAAGAACTGCTACGCCAATAGATAGCTTCTTGTTTTTACAAAAGCCTTTTCTCACTGCGCAAGGTGTCCTCATTCAATAAACCAGTAAACAATTTCGACACAATAAGAGAGGCATAACAGCATGCGGAGTGCATTTTTTCCAAAGACCGATTCAGAGTGCTCCCATATATGTGTGCAACTTATATAATGTTAATGGTTTCTTTAAAAAACGTCTTTAGTGTCTCCAGTACGATAAACAAGAAGGTATTGAACTTTCTTGCTTCATGAGATGTTATACTATTCTTCTTGAAATATCCTCCGTTAACCGTCGACGAGCCAGAAACCCCCGCATAAGAAATATTGGCTACAGGAGGTAATACTTCTTAGGGTTATGAAGTAAAACACACAATATTTTTGGTCGTGCTGCTCGTGCAGATCCCAATTGATGTCCTGGAAATAAAGCTAGTATAGATATCTCCCGAAAAGTCTGAGCAGGAATGGTACCATAAAACGATAGATGGTTTCGCACACGTTTAAAGATATCCTAGAGTTTGCGTGGTTGACGTTAAGCCTGAGAAACTTGTGAAATGCATAACGCATCTAAAAATGCCGAGTTTGTGGTAGAAAAAAGCCAGCTTCACCATACCAAGTACTGCGCGTAAACGCTGGTTGGTCGGCAGAGAGCTTCGTTCATAAGTGGTCAAGTTTGCTAGGCAAATTTTCACCGCACAGCTGTACTGTGTTTTCCTGACATCAAAATGGGTTATAAAAACACAATTGTGTGTTTCTTTTTTAACAGTTTGTGCGCATTTTCGGTTAACCAGGTAACCTTCTCGGAGACATTTTCTTCCCGCACTTGTTTTTCTTTCTGAAAAATGAAAAATCCCTCGTAAATTTGCTACTTTCATGCATTAAAACAATAGAGGTTACAGTTGTTCTTTGATGAACAACGCATCACTGTTAACTACGGTGTTTAACCAACTTACGTGGAATACTTTTTTTGGAACCATACGGAGTAGATGGATTTCGAATTTAGATGTTGGCGACCAGAGTATAAATGATATCCCAAAGCCAGAGAGGTGCAACAATTCAGCAAACCTTGTTTTCAAATTTTGCGCAGAGCATACAAGAGTATGCAGTACCATGATGCGAATTTTCCAGCCATCTTAAGATTAGACTAGTACTCAGGGAATTTCGAAAGCTCCTGAAGGTAAAATATAAGCGCTTCAAGCATTATGTCTTTACAATTAAACCTTTTGTATATTAACGTTATTGAAAAACAAGTTTGTTTCCTTGAGAATTTCATGCTGACTTGCATTGGAATCAACTGGTGTTTTAAAACATGACGTCCATCTGGTTATCGAGCTTCACATTCTAAATCAAAACATCAGCATTATTATGCACGACAAATAGAACACCAAAAAATGGTGTCACCGTTTACATTCAAATGTTTTTGCATAAATCACCCATTGTCTATGAACTCTGACCCGCTCTAAAAGAAGTATATCAGATTATATTGCGTTGTTGGGCCGATACTACGACGATTGCTCCATAACAAATTGAAAAAATGAAAGAACGTGACGAAGGCTTAAGAGATTTTAGGATTTTCTAACATAGGATAGATTTGGTTTGGATTACTGCCACCAGCTGTCGTATTAAGGAGTTCATGGGGCTGGTTTATCCATATTTGTCGATGAAGAGCTTTGCCGCCGGAGTATGTCTGCCTGTAGCTCTGGAGTACCTGCTGCTTTTGGGGAATTTCAAGGCAGGCAGCAACATATTTGATCGTGAAATCGGTGACCCAAAAACCCGTCGAATAATCTACTGCACTCTATATGGTTCCCATTTGAATCAGCAATTTTCCCAACCACGGTCCTGGGTAAAATATTTAGTGTTTACATTCAGGTTATTGCCTGCTAGCGTCTTTCATAAGGGGATTTATTGGATTCCAGAAACTATGACGCCTCCTAAGTCCTCCACAAATCAGTGGGGTTAAAGTGGACGCCGAATTGCGGCTAGTTGGTGCACATATTCGAAACGTGTTATGCAAAGGAGAAAATTGGTTAAGTTTTAGGAAGAGCTACAGATAATAACCGAAACCCCCCACCCCAAATGTATCCTAACACAATATACTTTTGATGTGCTCAAAGCGTACTATAAATGTATAACTTCAGTTGTGAAAATATTCTTGTAATCCGCGTGTTCACTATCGGCTGGGACCAAGGTAACCTTCATTAACTTTATTCTTGTTAGCGCTGTTCACCGTCACTTGATGCGGGAGGACCACCTCATGCTATCCACAGTCTTCACGCAATCTTGGTGGCATGCTACCCGCAGTTTGCAATCTGATGCCAATAAACCGGTACTGTTATTACTGATGGCCAATAATTTTATGCCTCTGATCAACACAAGATAAGGAGCTGCTCGCGATACATTGCGATTCAACTAGAGAAAGGCAAAGTAAAATATGCAACGTTAAGCGACGGTAAGCAATACACTAGGCGACAGTCTTCGCATTGAAGTTCTCATGCTTATGCTGTAGCCCGAGGGAGTTATGTCTTTTATTAAACTCCTAGGCAGACATGTTACGCTCAGCATCCGACTATGATGGCATCAAATATCAGTGCATGGGTTGGTGGTGGGTTGATGAGCTGTAGATTTTGAAAATGGATGAGTAAATTTAAACAAAACTGAAGCCGTAGAAATTTGTCTTGTCTGCTTCAACCATCAGCTTCGGTCACTTTTTCCAATGAATTGCATCACCAAGAGGAAACATGCTGGAGAATAGTACCCCAAAGTAACGTATGGAAACACATTATACAGGCATATAGATATACGCACATACGTATATTTACAAAAAACAGGAGATTGTTACACCAGTACCAAGGCTCAGAATAACGGCTCAGATAACGCTTCATTTCAAGCGATGAGAGCACAAATTGTGGGAGCTGCGAAAGTGTAACGCAGCATTAGACAACTTTCCAAACTAGACTCTGTAGGTCAGGGCAGGGGTAGTCACATATCGCAGTTGCATACGCAATGTTAGTTTAAAAATTTCAGCCACTGGGGATTGGTGGAGCGGCGGTTTTCAGACAGTAGTTCAATAAAAGGCTGCTCTAACTAAACACATTCCGACATTGGGATGTTGCGAAAAAATTAGGATGGCTCAGAGAAAGCAAGCACGGGACCGCTTGCAGTATGCATTTTGTGATCATATTTAATTTTATTATTACACAGGTAGAGAATACGTAGAGAATACGTAGAGAATACTCAGTTTTGTGGTCTAGGGATAATATTCAGCGACCGTTAATTCCAGGCCGTCAACCTCAACTCCACGAGCTTTTTAGCACGAGAATGATCACCAAGCCTGAAAAAGTTGGGTCGAATGCTGGTTTTCCAAGGAAAATGAACTCTGCTTGCCTATTTTGGAGTTACTGAGAAGATCACATTAATATTTATGTGACACTGCTTAGGTAAGAGCACTTTGGCCTTCTAAATTTCACACGCTAGTAAGAAACATAGCTCTAAACTGGTTATTCCGCACTCCAGACTTTTGCGCAACAGGTGCGCGAATGTGATCTCACTCAGCATGAGAGGAGTTGAACTAATCAGGAAAAAGTAATTGAAATAATAAACGAAATAAGATAAAGCTTCCGGTAATATGGAGTTTGGTATGGATGAATATTAAGCAGGAGCAAAATTCAAACGAGTGTAGGTTTCAAAATGTTTTGTCGGCATCGGTTGTGCTAGAATCTGAACGTTGGTGAAATCTGTTTCAATGTCAGAATGAAAAACAACTATTTGTGCTTACGTAAGGCACTATTCATAAGGTTGCTGAAATTTCTTCGGCAGCCCGCGACCGGTTGCGCCCTTCTTGGGGCTCCTCAGCTAGGCGCGGTCCCCGAGTTTCCGTCAAACTAATGTTCTACTTGAACCCAAATTGGACGCTTTTCGAGAAATATATTCATCTGCAAGCAAATTTGCTTTTTGCGAATGACTCACCTGGTACCCAGTTGAATCGCCAGTCTATGGTGTTTCCGGACTGTCGATGAATTTGCAGCAACCTTGTCAGTAGTGATGTTTCCAGGCATTGCCTATATGCATGTATCGTGATATCTCGAATATCGTAGCAACTGGTACATGAGACGGCTTGGTGCAGCACATTCAGTTGTTTGGAAACATCGAAAACGGCAGATTCAGCTGGGTTCCAGGTGAGTCTCTCGCAAAACCAAACTGATTTGCAAATTATTGTATTCCTCGAAAACGGTCCAATTTGGGTTGAAGTAGAACATAAGATTGACCGGGGAAACTCGGGGACTGCGCCAAGGGCGAAGCCGGTCGTGGGCTGTCGAAGTATTTTCAGCAACCTTATGAGTAGTGCATTACATATATACATGTGTCGCGATATCTCGAATATCGTAGCAACTGGAACATGAGGCGGCCTGATGCAGCACATTCAGTTGCCTGGAAACATCACAAACAGGAGACTCAGCTGGGTTCCAAGGAGTCTCTCGCAAAAACCAAATTGGTTTGCAAATAAATGTATTTCTCGAAGACTGTTTGTGCTTATTTACACGTCATTAGAACATTTAATAACTAGTGTCTGAAAAACTCTTCCAAAGTGTCAACATAAAGTTAACTGGCATGAAAATATTGAATGTTCATATTTTAGGTGCTACTGTGGCCCTTAAGTTAACTACCCTATTACATGGGAAGGAATTTTTCACACGTTCCTTCTCACTGGCATTCGGAGTGTTCCTGAGCGAGTAGGTCGAAATTTGACCTAAGATTCTTCTCTCCCTTAGCCTTGAAATATATCACTGACTACAAGAAATTCTGCTATGGTGTGACTGTTATTGGCAGTACTGCGTCGATAGTTGTGACGAGTAAACCTGCAAAATTATTCAAAAACCTGGTTCAATAATCAATCTTCTATCTGCATAAGCGCTCAGCAGATTAGATTCTGAGGTATATCTTCGGAGCACTTTGTACATTTTACTCTGTCGTGTTGTTCAGAGAGCATATTTCTAACCTGGCACATTTGCACAGTTTCTATCACAACATGCGAGTTTGAGTCCCTTCAGTTTGCTGTTGTTGGCAACAGTTTCAGCAGGGTGGAAGTTTGATTAAGGACAAAAATCCACATGCAAGGACGACTTGTTCAATCGTACACGTGATCCACTCACACGTCACACGAAAGCGTGATAAACGCTTTTGACTGCAAAGTAATTCAACCTTCCTAATTGCAACTCAGCCGGTACTAGGCTAAACCGCCTGTGTTGCCTATCACTCATTATCCATAGACACCGCTGCTTTCAAGAGGAGAAAGTTCGCTCATTCGTTAAAACCAGAGACAAGTTAGGATTTTTACCAATTGATCTCTTATGTTGTACGTTCAGGAGTTTTCAGATATACATAGGGTTGCGACATAACTGAGAATAAGAATGCCTTTTGATGTTGAGCCTTAAAAGACTACCACGAGATTGAAGCAAGGTCTGCATTTAAAAGAAGGCGAGAATCGATCAATGACGCACGAATGGGTAGTACGTGGTAATCCCTAGACTCAGCAAGAATTGCAGGAAGAGGCTTGTAAGTTATTAGTCTGAAATGTCTTGGGACTAGTCAGACAACTTGCTAATACGCGTCAAAACAGGAGACCAAACATACAGAGCAACAAGTGATATAATAACCTGAAATCCATAATCGCAGTGTAAGCGTCGCTAGGTTGACGGAATAATGCTCTACACCGCTCCGCCAAATTCTGGGCACACCGGGAATATCTATTCAATGCATCCCAAATAAAACCATTAAAGTTTTCAGCCCGAAAATATGATTCCGCTTGCCGAGGGAACAATTAGCCTCAGAACACAATTTTTCAAACCACAATATCCTAAAATTTCAGAGATCCTTGTATATTATCCGGTGATTAAATTAAAACAATCAACAGTATGTTTATTAGACCCGTGTACCCAACAATAAGTTTGCGGATACATGAACGGGACAAGATGGTAAATGTCGGGCGAAGTAAAACATGTTTCCAAATAAAACTTTTGAAACTTTCAATCCCTTCCAGAAATTTCGCGAATCGGTACAACATATAGGGATTTTGTGAATTCTCGATAGATATTTTATGTAGTCAGTGAAGCCGAACTATACACGAAATCCGAAAGCTACTATAGAGCAGTTTCATCCTTGTTGGGAGTCGACAGCAGTATGCATCTAGCAGTCGTCGGCTGTGGGCCAACCCAAAACATTTTGGCAACTGCCTGAATACTTGAACCTTTGGCCAGGAACGGTCGATAAGCTTTGTGAGCAAGCTTTCCTCAGACACGACACACCATTTCTTGATAAATTACCATCAATTCATAAGCAGGTTGGAGAACAAATACTTTATCGTATGAGTGAGCCTTCCCGTTATTCGCAGAACCAGCTAATAGGTGACCAGGTGGTAAACGATGAGTGGCGCAATATCCTGTGGGAGCAACTCATATTTCTAACCAGGTGGTCTTGTCTAATAACCTAAATGGTCATTCATTTGCTGGAAGCTAGGCTGTTTCTAACACCCGGAAACAAAATGATGACGATTTCCAACATGGATGAAACAGCTACGTGGTGATTCTAGGTTTTCATCCATAGATTTACTTTACTGACAAGATGGGATTTCTACCAAATATCCCGCGGAAGCTCGTCACCCACATGACGCCCAACGTTGTTCCTTTGGCACGAAAACTAATTAAACAAACGCATAACCTGTGCAAGACTATGATAACTTTCAAGGTGCCTCGCGAATTAATAAAACTTGCTTTGCAGAACTGTTTCGTATTTTTCAAGAGCGAAAATGAATATCTTGCGACCCATATCTAGCCATACAACATTACGCCTACAACCTATTTTGTTTTTTTTTGGTTAACTGACAATTTACTGGAGTGCTCAAACTGCAGTTGAGATTATACACCGTGTAAAGAATCCTAAGGTCTGTTTAAAGTGGCGTGTTCCGTCATATTTTGACTTGCATAATGCTGACGCAACAACCCGCTGGCTCATACGCAAATTTCGGCGTAGTACAATGGACTACAATGTGCGCAAAATCCACGGCATTGATCGCGTCGTTCAACTTTCGATTGGATCAACCATCCCACACAGCGCTTTGTCATGTTGTATTTCAGAAATAGTATCGACTCCCTATTCCTTAGTTATCATCTTGTTCAGGAAGAGAAAAATATCACGTGATATGCCACGCTTTAACGGTGTTTGCTGATATCGCCTTGGGTTCCAAATACGCGCCGCATATATACTAGTTTGGAAAACAAGAGTGATCAGAAGAAGACTTGGGTGATATGCTGAGGATGGAAAAATATTTACCCATACGAGCCTCAAACCTTGTCATGTTATTTTTATTTCATATTCTAAGTAAGTAACAAGTATTCCTTTGAACCACTCAACGTAATTTGTCTTCAGCATTATAGTCATGATGCTTATACTATTCACACTCTGCAGTTTTCCTGATAGTTACAATTGTTTTTTGTCAATTACTTGGTACAAAGACGTCCTAAATAACCTGCAACTATGAGTTTTATATATATATATATATTCTTTCAGATTCAAGTAAAGTTCCCATGCAAGTAGTAGAACCCGGGCTTGAGAAAGCCGTTTGAGGAAACACGCTTTGTAGCCAACTGAAGTATTTTTTTAATTGTAATTTCATCAATTTTCAATTAATTATCCCAGCAAGAGAAGTTTTGTTCTCCATCGCGCTAAATTCTATGGCTTCACACACACTTACTGCGACATCATACCAGGAAACATCACCAGTGTTTGAAGCCAGCAACAGTTTGTAAGCAGGCATCGCAAATGCGCTCAAGAATAGCATTAGTGAATTCCGCCTATTTATTGCTAACAAGTGAACAGCCATAAAGCTGTCAAATCAGATATATATTTAAAGATTAAAAACACTGGAATGTCAAGTTGGATACTCTAGTCACCTGCGCGGAGTTGAAAAATTCTCCCCTCTATATAGGCTACTGAAGGTTTGATGCATACTCACCGGATCAGAAGAACGCTCTGTTAATCCCAGTACATAATGTTGCTAATGCGTTATCCGAGAAGGTCTAGACAAATGTATTGATCACTGGTACTTTCTAGGGTGATGGTTCCGATGATGAGGTTGGGCCTATAAATTCCCAACCGCCCAATGTAGGATGAGTAAATTATATGGCTGTACATTGTCTGACCAAATGATCGTTTTGTACAGTAAACAAGCTGCTAAGTTGTTCTGTTAGAACACTTAGCTTCAATGTGCATAATTGTTTCACCTAACTGAAAGGTCGGAGCGTTTGCCAAAGGTGCCAGTAACTCCATGTCGGAGCTGTTAACACGTCCAGAAGCATAATTTTAAATTTCACATTTTAGTGTTAATTACAATGTGTCTAGTGAATGGCCAATAGATTTTATACCAATTAGGACTTTGTATTTCTGAATTGTTCACCTGCATCTTAAACAAATGTGTTAATGATTCACTACAGTGCCTTGTGAATTTATTGAGAGTGTGCTGGGCTGACTGCACATGACTCTCCATAGTTAGTTGAGGCATAATACGGTAGAAAGCGTGCAGCTGTTAGACTAATTGAACCAGTACATAAGGTAACGAATGAACAAATATACCGATAGCACATGAGAGAGGAAATCAGGAGGCTGAGAAAGTTATGACAAAGGTGGCTACATGGGAGAGAGAAAGTTATTTTTCAAAAAAAATATTTAGGTGACCATCGGTCTGAAGTGAATAATTTCTTTGATACTCACAACACTTGCAGGGTTTTGGCAATATCCTCAATTATTACATTTTTACGTTATTCACTGGTGCATCAGCGGTCAAAGCACGTAAGTGATTTTTACTTACTACGCACATACCCCGCTTTTGCTGGAAGATCCTTACGGCATCAGACACATTTGATATGCTGACACTATTCTGTTAGGGGACAGAAACTAACATCATTACCTGTTTATGATAATGTATCAGCCGAATCTGCTGCAAAATAAGCAAAAGAAACTCACAATCATGGGTACTCAACAGCAATGTGATTCTTAAACGGAAAACAAGGTTGTCCGGCAAAACAGCATGTAAAATCTTCCTTCAAACGAAACCGCACTACAGAAAAACGCAACAGAACTGACACTTTTTTGCAACTTTTATTCAGTTAACATTATACGATTGTTGGTCCGTGAACAACGGAAAACTAAATGCCATCTGTACTTTCCCAAGCAGTCAATTAATTTTTTCCTGTTATGAGGCCAGTTAAGGTTGTTCAGCACATTTAATAATCAATGTGGTAGTTGGTGGCCATCTTCCATTGCACAATTTTCGAACTTCGGGGATACTCATGCTGTTACAAAGGAGTACTTCAAAACAAATCGGTCAACAAAGCATACCCATGAACTTTGAAAAATTGAGGGTTTCTTATATAAAAACTTTGTTTCATACGTTCGCTTAGTCCTAGAACAAGTGTTCAGCAACACATTGGACGATCTGATAAACAACTTCGGAAATACTGCGTAAAACTGTGTGGAACGTTGTGTGTCTTCAGCAATCAGTTAACCCATTAACGCTAAGAATGAGCATCCTGACGAACACCTCGTACTATTTCGAAACAACCGGGATGGGATTAGTAGAGTAATACCGTATTGAACGCAGAGCCTATTTGATAGCATACGACATCCACAATGGACTTCAAGCATTGTTGACAGAACACTGTATGTTCGGGGCCACCGAAGTACGCGCAAGATTTTCGTAAACATTTTTTTTCTTTTTCTCTGAATAAACTAAGGTAACATAAGACGTTTTATCCGAGTTAGCAAACCAAGGTTTGTGTACCGTGAAAATAAGCGTACTCCATTCTTAGCGTTGTTCAGAACGCATTGTTAATACCTCAGAACGAAAAGTATGAAGTGACCACCGGCAGCACAACGTGAGCTTACTTCGTTTATTAAGTGAGCTCAATCCTAATGCATGGATTTGCATTACCGCCCGAAAACGCCCTACAGAATTTTTTTCACGGACCGTGGAAGCGGTCATGAGTTATAGAAAGAACTGCGTAAATGATTTTATGTGACTCTCCTGCCTAGAAGTCAGGGGAGCCTGTAAACAAACAGAAATTCATGGAAGTGAACTGGGTGTAAGACACATACGCCAACACTGAACTTTAGACAGATGTTCCCGAATGTAGCAGGCCAGCTTAAGATGCGGAGTGCAATTAAGCCAACCCAAATTCTCCTATTTGTTCCAGTAATACGCAACAAGTATCCTGTGAGCAGGCCTTTCGTTCTGTCATAAAAAAACTGACTAGGTTGAAGAACGTATCTTCGGGGTCCTGCTGTTGTAACATCAGTCATAGTGCAGTCATCAGTCGCAGTCACCAGTCACATAGTGCACATAGTGCTTGTCCTGATCCATTTGAAACACCACTCAGAATAACGAAACATATTCCATAATATAGCACCAAACGATAGGACGTGGGAGAAGACCTTGTCATACTTACTGCAGAATTGTTATGGACAAAACTCCTCAAGCGAGAAATTGGATTGATTAAAACTGGCCTGAGTTAGCCCAGCGGAGTACAAAGAAAGCACACAAGGAGAGCAATAACACTAAAATACATATATTTGTACACTATCCACACCATCGTACTAAATTACCTACTGCTTTAAATTGCATATTTCCACGTTTACGTGTGATGAGTCTTGTGCTGAAATGGTATAAATTTATGTGAATCAAATTTCTCTCCCTCACAATCTACATTATTAGAAGGTGGTAAGCTATTTCGCTGACGACTAAACTGGGTTTGGTTAAATTGCAATTTCCTGTTTACGGAATCGTCTGTAATTTATTGTTATCCATTAAAAATTTGAAACACTCAATTTCTAGAAATTGCGCCAATTGCATCCTTTTCCAGTTTTAAATGGCTGATTCGTCGTATGCCTATAGGTATTCATATGGTCAGATATACATGTATATTCATATATGAGAACGGAAGCATCTGTAAACTTCAAACCTAAACCACCGCAAACACTGACTTGGCTAGCACTGATGGAATGATTAAAAACTACAAAACAAAGGGAAGAAGTTCAGTAGCGCTTGTGACCAGGTAATCAAGCAAACCTTTCTCTGATCTACGTGAGTTCGATTGTTTGAGCAGCCACAATCAGATGAGAGCACACGCTGCTACCAGTAATAATCCCCTGTGGGATTTTGAGAGGTTAAGCTATATAATTTACGGATAAATGGATGGTAAATGGATGGAACAAAATGATCTTGGATAGGATCAGATATGTCACAGTATCCTACCAGGTGTAGAGACGAATGGTCATCAATGACCAATTGACTCGAAAGAACGCAACCCATAACGCAACAAAGACGCACAGTGGATCAAAAAGATGCAGAAATACGCATGAATAGAATGCAAAATGAATGGATATATTCGCAGACTAATACATGGACGAATGGATATGATTAGCTGGAGCAGCAGACGGATAAATAATTCGCATGGATGCAAGTGCAGTGCCCATGTCACATCTCATCGTTCTAGGATTAGGGCCGATTAGGATTACTCTGACTGATTAAGTTTATTTCAAATTGCGCTACTCCCTCAACACAAGGTCAAATGTGGGTTATTTCGCTCGCCGTACTTGATGATGCCGGGACAAATACACCAAAAATATGTTTACTAAATAGATGGTGATATAAATAAATATACGTTTTATGAGTAAGGGTTTACTAGAAGATTCCGTTCCGTTTAAGCAACAAACAGCACACCACTGCGCAGATCGTCTGCATATGATTGCCTACGCACACATACTGTTCACGTGAACATGGTGCAAGGTGGAATGGTTAATTTCAATCAATAATGGAATGGGATGACGCACGGACTACAGGTTTTCTCATATTATTGGATGAAACAAAAATTCCGAAGTCTTGACACACTCGGCGAGACAGCCCGGAATATACATTCGTTCGATCTTTCAATAACATGAAGACAACATGCGGTAACATGCAGTTAAAAACATCGTTCCCAAAATCTAGCGACATTCACTACCACATAACTTCGAGTGGCTGTTAAGCCACAGGTGTGATGCGGTAACTCATAAGTAACTGTCACTTAAACAGTCAAACATTTACCCTTTAATATCCTTGTTGAGCTCACTATAGAAATTGCTTGTTCATTCATTCTATTCTTGTCCGGTCTTTTCCACATAGTCGCTATATACTGGTTGGCAAATTGGTGACATTTTACGAGTAAACATGATCTGGTCAACAGATGGATGACAGAGCGTTTTCGGTGGCACAGTTGATTTGTACGGTTGAGAATGTACTTCCTAAATGTTAGTATTTAGGAAGTTCACCTTACAAAAGTGATGAAACGGACAACGCAAGCTTCACACTCATGTAATTCTACAGTGAGGAACATCAACATCCACGTGGCTATACAGAAAGATACGCGGGGAGAGACATTGACGAGAGAATGATATATTTGATGCAGAGTTTGGTGTAAACGCACACGATAACATATATAAGGATAAAATCTGTCGCGTATATACAAATGTTGACAAGTAGACGCGATGTTATGTCAAACCAAATAGTATACTTAATTCAACGTTTTGATGTTCAAGCATGCTTATATTTCTGTTAAACCAGCATCAGGATATCATAAATAATATTTTGCTCTCTACCAATTCTTCCGCCATAAGTTGGTAAGCAACTGTATGCACTTTGTCAATATCTTGCTTCTGATACAGCATTGCGTGTTGTTCTTCAATTTTGTGCAGGATATTTTCACTCACGATAGGACTGGTTACTTGTTTTTTAACAGTACATTACCAAGAAGAGAAGGCTTGCCCCTCTTTGCACTTGTACACTTTTATATACCAATTCTGCCAGGGAAGAGATCTTCAATTCCTTAAGGCAGCAAACTGCTCTAGACAAATATTTCCGTCCGACAAAGTAGCCAGAATCAAATAACTCAGCTCACTAACCTGCCAAGATGTTCCCAATAAAAGCTGTATATAGGCAGTAAGCTGGCTAAGATACGTAGATAGGTAGCTAAGAGAGTCAGAAGTCAGTTGTGATTGTAGAAATATGCTTCTCTGAGTTCTATTAATCACTGACCCCCGGCTTGTTGGGTGATTGAAAGATGATAACGTGACCGAACAGCTATATACACGTAAACCACTAGAATAAACCGCCAGATACGAGAGAGATATAAAAAGATATACAAGTAAAGCGAATTGTCTGATAGATATATACATCCACGCTGACGTTGATTTACGGCGATACACTGATCATTTGAAATCGGTGTGCTGGTGGATTACGTGGAGTTACAATCAGTCATACGGTGTAGTGGAGAGATCACTTCGACATTTCAGATGGTTCTGGTTTATGGAGGAAGATGTAAACATCCCGCTACGTACTCAGTTGCTTGCATTCATTTGGCCTTAGGATAAAACGAATGCATGCCATTTTGACGAATGCGGGTTAGCAGCCATCGTCACATCCACTCCCTGATTAACGTAACCTGTGGTTTGAGAAATGGAATGCTACGTTAATATTATGATAATCCTATTACCTGTGTCATGCTGTCAAGCTTAATGCAATTCTTTATTTTTCACTCGCTACTGTTCCTCAACTCGTTCTAAAACACAATGTAGAAGGTGAGTATGCGAGCTAAGTTGCTCCAACTTCGCATTTACCCGTGCATTTGTCTAAAGTGAATATTGAAACAGCTTGCGAACGAATAAAAGTTTCATACCAGAACAAAGCCAAATAATATATGAAAGCACTCGTTCTTCCGGCATCTACGCGGAGCGGATAATCTTCCGTCATACGCAGAGAGGAGTTTTATTCTTTTTTCTACTTCTATATTCCAAAACAATGAGGACAAGTTTAAAAATACGGAAGCTTGAAAGGATGCCCAATAGCTAGACAAACGAGTAAAAATTTAGAATGTGCATTACACCAGAGTTTCGAAATGTGATCGCCCGTCCACGTGGAGAAAGCCCAAAACTTTTCTTCCTCACACAACTGAAATGTATTGAATTGAAGCTTATATCCTACTACACTCAATCTAATCTGTATCTTCTTTGAATTATTTTGTTAGTAAAGCGGTTATCGATCGCACTTGCTGTAAAATGTCGACGAGGGTAAATTCCAATTATGTTATAAAGAAGCAGAATATGATTTGTTGACTGACTAAATTGATCTCAGCCTGGCCTCTCATGTATATACACATATGTATATATATACATCCTTATGATATACGTTGACATGAAAAACAGTTTCCTTAAATTTCTTGCGGTGCATCAAATAGATTTTGAGGCATTAAATGAATGGTTTTCTCAATAGTTTGCATATGACTGATGTAACAAACATGCTGCGTTCAGAGTGTTTCAGGTACATAGATTGCCTGCAACATCGCCACAACAGACTGTCCCCAAGAGAAATTAAAGCTAGAAACAATCAAACGATATCGCTACGATGAAAGACGCATATTGGCTCAGGCTTGATATTGAAATGAGCCTCTTTGTATATCCAAAGATCGATCGATAAATAGGTAAAAGGGTTAGGACACAGTTGTACTTATAGAAAGAATTTTTTTGCTCAGTTTTATTAAGCACTGAGATCTGGCATGTGGAAAGATATGAAGAAAGAAACGTAAATGAACAGCTACATGTAAATCACTTAAATACACGGCCAGATGTTTGAGAGATAGAAAAACATATACAAGTAAACCCAGTTGCCTGATAGATATGTACATCCAGCTTAACGCAGATTTATGGCAATATATTGATCAGTTAAAAACGGACGGCTAGTGGAGTATACGGTGTTGTGGATGTTTCGGCTGCACGAAAAGAAATGTACACATCCCGCTGTGGACTATGGTGGTTGGATTCAAGTGCTTCTAGGATAAATTGAATGCATTCTAGTTCAATAAATCGTCACACCCACTCCTAGATCTCTGTACCATGCGGTTTGAGATCTGGCATGCCAAATTAATATTGCGATCTTTCTATCTCATGCATCACCTTTTTAAGCTAAATCCATTTCTTAATTTTCCACTCATTATTTTCCCCGCACGCGTTTGAACACACGGTGTAGAGAGAGGTAGGTGTGCGAGTTAAATTGCTCCACATTCACATTTACCCGTAAAAGGGGTTAACTTGATGAGTGCGAATACCGAAAACCTCCTTGTAGACAAATTAATGTCCAGACATGACCAAAAGCGTTGATTTCAGAACGCATCCCATAAATATATCGAGGCTCTTCTGCTTTGGGAATCTAGGCGGACCGGATAATTCTCCATTGCACGCGGAGCAAATTGACATTATTGTCCACTTCTTTCATCCAAAACACTGAGAAAGTAGCTGAAAATATGGTAGCTCCCTAGGAGCTGGACGACGGAAATAAACAATTGAAGAAGTATGTATTATGTCAGTTTTGGATTGCGATCGCCTGCCCAGGAGGAAGAAACTTTATATATATTTCTTCCTCACATACCTGAAATGTATTGAATTGAAGCTTAATTCCTACCACACTCAATATAATATGTGTATTCTGCGACTATTCCTGTCAATCGACATTTACCAATCGCTGTTGCTGTAAATCGTAGAGTACGGCAAAGTCTAATTTTGTAATAAGGAAGCAGCATAAGACATATAATGTCTGACCAAAGTCATCTCAGTCTGATTTCTCAATTTATATATATATATACCTGGATGTCCATTGACCCGGAAAACGGTCTGTTCTTAAATTCCTTGCGATGCATCAAATAGATCATGGAAAATGTGTTAGTATTTGGTTGTCGGTTTATCCGAAACGTCGCCCGGTTCCCGAGCAAATGGGTTGGGAAGCCGGAGCTCCCCAACAATGCATGAGTTGCACAGGCCTGAAATGCTTCGCTAGTCAGTATGTGTACAAAACATGACATTTTATTATTATTATATACTAATAACCAAAGAGGATATTCTGTCAACTAGGAGTTGCGTCGAAGAAAAATTTGCAGATCGCGTATAGTGCAGATCAATTGGGAAGCGGAGAGTATATAAAACCTAAGCGAACTAATCACACAGGATAATAGTGTTTACTCGAGAAAAAAATGTATTGGGCGAATCCAAATATGTGTAACTGGAGTTTGAATTTTGCAGTCATTGATAATTTTATCTGTAGAAATCTATACACAACCACTGAGAGAGAGAGTGCCGGGTGCTCAATTGGCTACATTACAGAATAACAGGTTAACACAACGTGTATAACAAGTTGGTTATCGATGACTTAATGTAGACTGAAAGCTTTTAGCATGGATACTGCCTAAAACTCATTTATCATCAGGTAAACAACGCACGATCAGTTGATGTTTTGATCTCATGGATCCCCGCGGATCAGGAAGTGCTCGGAATAAAATCATACAAATCGGCAAGAGCTAATACGGTATATGGGGAACAACTTTACTTTTATTAGGCTATTTAAGCTATTTCTAAATGTTTTTAACCGACTGCTGATCGCATTTGTAGCCTCTTCTACGTGTACTTCAGGGTGATCACAAACCTGATGAAGAATTGAAATCAGTATAGCATCTTTGAGGTTTCCTCGCAAGGAAAATCACTGTTCGGTTTCATATACGTCGAAATACATGGTGATGAATCAATGTTAGCATGAATGTAAGGTTGTTTCGATAGCTTATGGAACAAAAAACAGACACCCGTCTAGACGGAACCTTCGTCCATACTTATAAAGATAGGTGCATGTCGCTTTCATTCTTGAATGATCTACTTTCCCCATCTTATGCAACGCCAAATTTTCCCGCATTACACATCACGTCATCATTTTTAGAATTACGTAAGTACATGAGTTCTGCTTCATTAGCACAGGACGTTTTGTTGTCAGCGTCTTAGTGGGAAGACTACATTATATGCGGTCACATTTGTACCGTTGTCGTACTCGTAGCATATTAATTATGGACAAAATTTCTCAGGTGGTTGATCATCCCACTGATTAGTAAATCTAAACTTGTCGTGTTTAGGTCGATATTGTAGCTCATAGCACATGCAATATTGTGGGGTGTTTTTTAGTTCTCACGCTTTGATCACGAAGAATAAGGAAAAACGAGGGATAAAGACACGTGTTATGGGACCTTATACTTAAATTGTTGAAACAAACCCACTCAACCCCACACTGATGATGTTACCTCAGTTGGTGATGAAAAGTTTGCAATCCAACTGCCAAGCTCGGCGAACAGACCAACAATGAAACAAACATTTTGGTCGTGTCCAAAAATGGCAGCATGTGACTCTCACAGCCAATAAGTCTGATAAATCGTTAAATGTCCCGCGCCAGGGTCACAAGGATTATGGTTTGAGCAGACGCAAACACAAGATTTAAGGTGAGGATCAATGCGAAGATCCTTGGTCCGGTTTAAACTGTTCTATTCCAGCTAAGCGCATTCGCGATTAAGCAAACTTGGACGAAAATGCGCACGCATGCTCACTTCGGATGCAAATGAGCCCATAGTTGTTTTCGTCTAAGGCACGTGCTCAAATCTCTTGTGGTGGCCACGAAGAGATAATCTGCAGCATAAAACCCTATTCGCTCATCTATATTGTGTGCAGTTCGGCGGCCAAAACATTCATCCCTGCAACTATCCGACTAAAGCAACCATGAAAGTAAAATTAGAAGTCGCAACTGTCAGCTCCTGTCAGTTCCTGATAATTCACTGGCATTCACGCAAATGCTAACGAATGCCGCAAAGCAACTCCGCAAATTCCGTAACAAATATCACTTTCCAGTAGACGCAAAGCTGAGTGACGAGAAAACATATTAATCGCATGCCTCATGAGTAGTATCCACAACCTACATAGGTTATTGTCCATGTGTATTATAAGCGATAGTGCCTGATCAGGTGACGTCTGTAAAACTACCGGCTGGAACAGCAGTAATGTTGTACATATCCCACGAAAATGATTTGAATTGCATGCTTATTACAGCGCGCACTCGTATGAATGAGGTATCACCTGAATGATTCATGCCTGAGTGTTCCTGTAAAAGTTTCCAGTAGACAGATCAAAGAGGGAACCGAAAGAAAAGCTTGGAATTCCTGATGATACAACCAGCGTGCTCGAACAGAAGATCGGGCTTTGTGTGAGCAACACACGTTGTTTCCACGGCGCAAACACTCAATCCTCAAGGCAGTAATATTAGTTGCGCTGAACCAAGTTGCACCGGTTCTTGTGGTTTCCCTGAGGCACGCTTGGTCCATGCAATAAATCAAGATTTAATCATTGGATAACAGAGATCTTTCCTACCCGATCGAGCAGCATTTGAGCGTAGCTCACTTACAGCTACTGCACCTGGATACATCGGGTTTTTCCTGACCAGCGCTTGATAATGCCTACTTCACTAGTGTTTCCAGCACTTTGCACAATGTTTCACATGTCACGGTTGAACACAGAACGAACAACATGTATGTCATTTGTCCTGACATGTTACAAGCCGTCAAGATTTCAGGCAGCGCCCTTGCGTTACATCACGGCTTTAAAGAAAGCATAGTGACTAGGTCTCACAAACGCATAAAGCATAGAAAAGTTCATTGATAAGCAAATTGACCAAATGGAACAAAACGTGCGAATGGAAATTATGCAGTAAATTTAGATTGCAGGTGAGAGCAGCATCAGATGTTCAAATGAATTCTGGTCAGGACACAAGAGGAAACCTAAACAAACACCGCAACTAAACTGGAAGTCTGATTCGGCTGCCTACCACTTAGGCTGTTCGGACCGTAAATGACCAGCAGGTTTTATTTCCCTTTGCTTAAAGTTTGCCTTCGGCAACTGGCGTGGACCTTGACACTCATTCTAAGTTCAGGAACAAACGGAACCCATTTATTAGCCTTTATGCCACAATGACAGCCGAACAGGTGAACGTTGATTCACAGTGATTGAGTTACGTGAATCAGGAGCGGGATAGTCAAATGCAATTCAAATAATGGTAGAATTAAATGGAAGAATGAACGCTTTGGTTTCGACAGACAGGTCGATGTTTATGTGTGCAAAAGTGCAGAAGATATATCTGGGTAAGCACAGCAATGCATAAAATTGGCAACGTATATGCACTAGAGTAAAATGCATTTTTGAGAACACTGCACTCGTGTAAATTCAACCTTTCAAAATGTACTCCACAATGGGTCAAATGTTGATTCGTATTTTACATTTAATGCTTGTCTAAAATGACATCATCAATGAACCCTACAGCAAATGTTTTCAGCGCACAGAAGTATTCTGCAACACTAGGCACAAGTGACTTTCATTACCCGCTATCTCGCCTTGTGCTTCTCTTTTATCGCAAAAGAGTGCTTTACTCATGTTACACCTATTTACCTATCCGTGGATCTAACCACTCCGATCAATGCCCATATTTTGATTTCACCAAATCATAAGGTGAAGCTGGTATGTAACTGTCCAGTGTGATTGAATCTGCTCGGTAGTTACCAGTGTGTTACACCGCTTCTCTTTGTTATCAACGACGCCTGCATTTTCGTCGAGTCCCCAACAGCTGTGTAGAAATTTGACGTGATACCTCTCTGTTTCCTATCGTTTGACTATGTTTACGTTCACCTGAGGTTAAATCGGCTACTAACACAACGCACAAATCCAAACCAATCTGATGAGTAAACATCTTGTTATCATTTTCGCTGTAATCGTCAGTCGATTTGGCTGCAAAAGAGCACCTTTTTCTTCGTCATCCGCTCATGTGGCTGATCGGGCGGATAGTTAGTCACTGAGTGTGTCCCTATAAGTAGGTGGTAGGATATTTTGAAGACGAGTGGGTTGCAAACAGTAAACTTTTGCGTGCTATTTTGGTTCCGCTACAGCTGATGTTCATAATGTGACGCTAAAACCCGTTAAACTACGCGAACAAATTTTTCGGCAAACTAGGTGAATAACAATCTCTGCACAAATAGCCATGGACGAGGTAATCCAATAGCAGATAGATGGAGTTAGTAATAGATAGAGCGGAGCAGAAATGATTTGTTAGGTACGCAAATGTACAGGCAGGTATAAAAAATGTAACTGATTTCAAAATAAAGACACGTCATCGGTGCTCAAGCACATATAAGGTGAGAATTACTCTGCTTAGCTTGGGAACGTTCGAACAGTCCATAAATTTTAACTAACCCTCACACGCATACCTAGAGCCTGAGTAAATTCAAAGGAATGTGGGCATATCCAGTCGGGTGCACAGCGCATAACCACTTAGTGGGATGATTTCTTGCATCGCTGCGCATCAGCATGTGCTCATAAGTAAAAACCTGTAAATCAGCAAAATAAAATACGGTGTATGCATGTCAACATTCTGCCAAATGGCACGCTTCGGATATTTGAAAACGTGTCCAAACGACTACTGGTCGTATTTGTTGCCTCTTCCAGGTGTAATTCAGTTTGTTGAAACACCGGCTGGAAAACTGAATTTACTGAAGCATGTGCTGACAGATACACAAAAATGGAACGGTTTCTAAATATTTTAACTTGATGTTGAAAAAGAAAGAGGCCAAAAATCAATATGAGCTGCAAATTGGATAGTGTGAAATCAAGCAGTGTCATGGAAGCACCTGATAAAACGAATGAAAACGAAGTGCGCTTTTGTAAAATACACATGACACTTTGATTTGCGAAAACAAAATATCTGCTAACATAGCGACAGGACGCTGAAGCCTGGCTGTTTATATTGGAAACATACATAGAAGCACATCTCAGCTACTGGAAAACTCACCAGTGATGCAAAGGCCACAGCAAATAACAAGGTTAACGGTATGTTTTGTTGTATATTTACTCATTTGAAGCACCGCGGTGCTCCAGGGATTCTTTGTGTTTTGAAGGAAAATATATTAAGAGGTGTACGGATATCCTCATACGCCTTAGTTACTCGAATCGGGCGCTTGAGTTTTCAGTTTTAGGTTTCCGAGCAGCTTTTGAATACACCTGGCGAGACATAGTAAATGATTCAATTTGGTTTCTGACAAGGGTATACTATCCCGAATAGTTACTACACCGGTTCTGGTGGTTGGCGAATTTCCCCGAGGGTCATTCATCAAAACTCTAACACACTCTAACACTACTGGCATGGCTCCGGAGCACTGGTACATCTGAATTGTTATACAAAAATATTTAAGTACACTAAGCTGTAGGCAACTTGTTCTTGGAAAGACAACGCAGAAGGATATATAGGTAAATAAAGGTAGGTTGTTCAAAAATAGAATATGAAGTTTGCAATTAGACAATAGGTAGGCGAATAAACAGATAAGCAGTTAGAGACATAAATAGGTACATAAAATGTGGATCAATTTAGGTTTACTGGATTTTAGGTACGACGGTGGACCGATAGTTGGACAAAAATATCAGTATTTGGATTAAATTAGGAACCTAGGTATTAAAAGATATATATGTATATAAAGATTGACAGATAGATAGATAGATAGATAGATAGATGGATGGATGGATAGATAGATAGATGGATAATTTGATAGATAGACATATAGCGTTCCTAATGACCAATGCGGATCAAAAATGGCCAAGTGGTCTCATAAGGCAATACGGTGACTATTTGTATGTACTTAATAAGACTCTGGTCCAGTGAGATTCTATCCAGCAACTTTCATTGTGGCAATAATATAGGCGAAAAAAGCTGCTGTGAAATGCGTGTAGGATGTACTCTAGGAAAGAAATTACACACCAGTATATGAACTGCCACAAGTAAGGCTGCACTGACGCAAAACTACGTTAAGTGTGATTCAATAATGCGGAAATTTTGGATAATTTGTGTGATCACCCTGGAGCAGACTTTGTAGACCATTGATCGTTAAAACCGCGTTAACAGCGCCTAATGCATCTACGAAAATCAAGACTTGTTAAAATTGCGAGCATCTGCAGCGCACTTAATAAAATGTAGAATACATATTATGTGAACTACAGAATACATGTCTCCTGTAGTTGAGGTGTTTTCCTTGCAAGCACACATCGTTTTGCTATCATCGGACAAACGACAGTACGGCGTTTTCGTGCGGTTTTTATATGTGTGCAGTGTGGCATTTGTACAAGACTCGCTCACAAATATAATGCCTTTGAACACTCCAGCTAATATAACATAAAATTCTATGGACGCCGTCACATACCTGAGATGTTAAATAACAGACAAAAAGTTGTGGTCCATATTGGACCGTCTCTTTCATACTCATGTGGCGTATCTGGTAAAGTGCTCACAGCGAAATTGTTGACGCACGTATTCTCATAGCTTGCTCGCGCGCAAGTACGCTCAAGTACCCCCAATTAGTTGCAGAGTCCATGAACACTCAAGGTGATGATTTGGCTCATTTGTGAAAGTGATATTTTTGCATTCTTTAAAACCGGCTATTAATCCGCATTAGTCTTTATGGGTTATGGGAAACCGAAATGCGTTATGTAGCTTGTGTTCAGTTCTTCCAAAAGCTGTTCAATTGATAAGTTATTGTAAATCGGTTTAGCTGGTAACAACTACATATTTCACATTCAAATCGGGATACATAGACGGATAGACTCGTAGATGAAGCCTGGATGAAGCATTTCTTATATGTTCCTCAGACATCTGGCTAATTCGAGTACAAATAAGCCTACATTTGATTGCCCAGAAGGCACACCTTGTGAGGTCTCGTACTAAGCATTTCGCCGGCCAGAATCACCATAACTACATGTATTTGACAGCGATAAGCATGAAAAATCTCCATGTAACCTATTATTCTCAGCCTTGAAGTTGCTATCTTTACAAGCAAAATCCAATCCAGAAAACACACTCTGTTAAACCGTCAAACTTATAACGCAACAAATGCTTGCTGCAATTCCGTTTAGTTTAGAGTCAAGTTAATTGTCGAACACAAGATTTATATCACAAGCACTTTTATCAGGTTCACCAGACGCTTGGAGTGTAAGATGTACGTTATACGAAGTCATATCAGGGGTTTTGAAAAAAACTTGGGACTTGTTTGCGCGCTTTATAGACACAACCTGCGTCGGTCTAACAAGAGACCGTGGACTGAACGAGGAATATCTTCTGTCGATTCTGGCTTATATTAGGAAATGAGAGGTCTGTTTGTTTTGGTCGTTTCGTGGCGTCAGGTGAATGATACTGCTGGTTGCAATGTGGTCCGCACATTTCATACGGAAATAGTGGATTACATCAAGAAATGCGAATGACATTCATGAATCCATTTTCTAATAAAGCCAAGTTTAACCAGCTTCTTAGTTGAAATCATTAAATTTTTTATCATAAATAATGAGGGTTGTGTCAACAAATAAACCATACTTGAAAGGCATAATTAACTTCGGGAAAAGGCCGTGTGTCACAAATAATCCAAACGCACATTTTAAGTAAGATCAGAGCAAGAGACAGAAGGCTTACTAAAATTGTAAGGAAAATCATGCCTATGGATGCCCTGCATGGAGGTAAGTTGACTTCCCGAAATGCAGAATAAAAAATTCAATCAATTAAAACTTCTTGGGAAAAAACGATGACTGCAAATAAATTAATGAGACTTATAGAAACGAACATGGCGTTTATTTATTGAAGCAATAGAATATAGTATATAATTTCGGGAAACCATCTGCAAGCAATAATATTGTGGCAAACGTGACACCCACTACATTTTAATGCTTTGGAGCTGATTGCTGATCTGAGGGACGGACGATAACTAACCCAGCGCATGTTGTAAGGCTAATTGATTTTGCCCCATTGTCGAGTGGTTACTTGTCGCTGGACAACTCAAAAGCGTGAAAGGCGCTTTGTCTTTTTGCAGTCAACACGCTCACTTTATGAGTCGTGTTCGTATACCTCTCTATATGCCAGTAATAGATATTTTAGTGTTGCACATTGTAATGGTATGGAAGATTTAGTTGGGACATTCTTGCGTTGTTTCGAAGATGTTCACTTACGATGCGATAAAGAAAGCTTCCCTTGGTTACTGGAATGTATGTGGACGATGGTGGAAAACTGAACCACCGGAGACTTTTGATGCATCTTGTGAATACTAACACACAAAAACATGCAAACTATTAGGCAAGTGGGAAATCGGATGGAGGTTCTGATCGACATAGACCAGAATTAGTCAAGCGGATTATATAAAAAGCACAAAGAGAGACGAATCACTCCAGCGATACATACGTGTACACTATCCGCACTATCTACTATCAAACTGGATTAAATAATTCATTATATATATATTGTACCGACTTTCACCTGTGGCCAAAATTTTGATAAAACAGTATCAACATATGTGAATCAAATTTCTTTTTCCTCTCTCTACTTTCTTGGAAGATGGTGAGCCATTTTACCGACAACCACACTAAGCCTACATGAATTGCAGTTCTTCATCTGTTAAATCCTCTCTCATTCTTGGTTATCCATTAAAAGTTTGAAATAATCTGTTTTAAAAAATTTCACCATCAATGACAGATGGTACGTTGGCATTTCCATTGCTCTGCATTTCTAAGTTGCGTCCTATTTTAGTTCCGGAAATTCCTTAAATGGCTAATTTGTATATATGTATATGTATGAGGATAGAAGCACTAATTATCTGCAACCCAAAACCACCTTAGTCAGTTTTATAAATTTTTGGACGCAAGACTGTTTACATCGGTCCATATGAAAATTCCATTTTGGGCATCATCACATCTAATGGAATGATTAAAAACGACTTCGGGTGCAAATACAGAAAATTGTTAAAAACAGTTTTTCAATCAGTAATCCGGCAGCACGTTATGGAAATCAACCTGTTACGCTTGATAATTATCGACGACTACTTGATCAGCCAAATATGATCCAACACTAGTGAAATAAACCGCAGAATTTTTCGAGGCTAATAAGTCAAGTTCGTACCCATCTCTGAGAAGCCCATATGCAGTAATGTCGCGCCGCTCCGTGCCGTAAATATAACCTCTTACGCCGCAATAACATAAATCGTGTATCTCGGTGTTAGGTTCGGAATTACCAAACAGATGGTAATGATGATTGAAAAAAACACCTAATCATTAGCGGTATCCATTCGCTAACCTACTTATGTCCGGTCATTTTAATATAACTTGCTATATTGTGCTTGGCAAAGGAGAGGGGTAACTTTTACGGGTAGACATGGTCTGGTCAACGGATGGACGGTACAGCGTGTACCGTGGCGTGTTCATCTAGTAAGATTGAAGATATGCTTCCTAAAGATTGCCACGCAGGAAATTTGCTACACAGAAGTGAAGAAATAGAGAACACAAGTCTAGGAAGCGGAACACTAACACCCACGTGACTATATAAAAAGAGATTATCGGAGAGACAGACGGGACAATGAGAGGGTTGATGCAGGTTTTGATGAAAACCCACACAAAATGATACATCAGGATAGGATCGGTTGCATATATACAAATGTTGACAGTGTAGATCAAACACTAAGCGTTCTACCATAAGTTGATGTTCAGGCTTGCTTATATTTAAGCTAAAACAGCATCAAGATATTATAAGTAATATTTCCCTCTCTTCAAATTCTTCCGCCATAAGTTGGTAAGCAACAGTGTGCACTTTGTCAGGGACTTGCTTCTAATGCAGCACTCTGTTCTCTTTTTCATTTATTTGCAGCATAGTTTTACTCACAGTACGACTGGTTTCTCGGTTTTTGAACACTTCATTACCAAGAAGAGAAGGCCTGTTACTCTTTGGACTGGTAAATAGTTATATGTTCATCCTAAAAGGGAAAGCCCTTTAAGTAAAAAGAATGTTTTTTTTAATTCAGCCAATCACTGATACTTGACATTGTGAAATGATTGAAAGACGGAAACATGGATAAACAGATACATATAAATCACTCAAGTAAATGGCCAGCTGCTGGAGAGACAGTAAAGTATATAAAAGTAAACCGAATTTTCTGATAGATATACACATACGTGGCGACACACTGTTCAATTGGAAACTGTCGGCTAGTAGATTGTGTAGGCATAAATTCATTTCGACATTTCGGATGTTCCTGTTTCATGGGGGAAAATGTACACATCTCACTATGTACTCAGCTGCTTGCATTGTAGTTTCTTTGAGATGAACCGAAATCATGCCAGTCCAATGAATTTATCATATCCCTCCTAAATCTCTGTAACATGAAGTTTGAGAAATGGTGTGCCACGTTAATAGTAGGATGTTCCTATATCTTTCATCATCCTCTCAAGCTACATTCGGATATCGATTTTTCACTCATTACCCTTCCCTCACGCGCAACAATACTAAACGTTGGTGTGAGAACAGAGCTTAACATATTAAGGAGCTCTCCTCCTTTCGGATTCTTCGTAAAGCAGATAATCCTTGATCATACGCAGAGAAAATTTTCATTTGTTTTCCAGTTATTCCTTACAAAAAATGAAAAAAAAATATTTGAAAATTTGGCAGCTTTGTGGTAGCTAGACAAAGGGGGTAACAATTTAGAATGTATGTTATGTGGGAGTTTTGGATTGTGATCGTCCATCCAAGAGGAAAAAAACCTAATATTGATTTCTTCCCCACATACATCAGATCTGTTGAATTGAAGCTTATTTCCTACTATTTTCAATAAAGTCCGTTACTTTTTTTAATAATTTTGTTAATCAACCTGTTATCAGTCGTACTTGATGTAAGATATAGACTACGGCAAGTTCCAATTCTGTTTTCAAGAGGCAGAATAAGAGATTTATTGACTGACGAACATCATTTCAGCCCGACCTGCCATATATATATATATATGTACATCCGCATGAATATCCATTGGCATGCAAAAATGGTCTGTCCTTAAATTTCTTGCGGTGCATCACACAGAAATTGGGGCATTTCATCAACATAATTTCTACAATTGCACATACATTGTTCCCCATCAACGCCACAGCCGCTTACCCGCACCAGAAATAAAAACTAGAAACAAACCATTCAAATCACCATGATGAAAAACGACTTGATATTGAAGTGCATCCCTTTGTATATCCAATGTGCAAACTTCGGACGTCCGAGGATAACCGTTGGCTAGTTGTTTATAAGCGGTATCAGCCGCCTACAGTCTCTTCCGTATTTTGCAGAGAAATGTTCACACAGATCGCGTCAAGCCACAGAGAGGATTGCTTAAATCTGCGTTGATAGCTTACCTCAAGCACCCACGGCGTTTGAGAAAAGTGTCAATGGAGATTTATTGCTTGATAACTTGAGAACAATCCATTTCAAAATGATCACTATGGCGATGCATAAATCCTTTGTGAGCTGACGGAAACCTCACAAGACAAGCCGGAGGAGATGACAAATTCTGGCTTCGCAAAGCAATCCATGAAACCCAGCCAGTCGACAAAGTAGAGAAGGCCTCCGCAGCATCCTAGGCTAAGGATTGCAAGATTGATCTCCCCGGTCGTTATAAAAATGGCTTATTCACAAAGTAACTGCAACTCGCGCATGACATTCATGAACTTCAGCACGCACCCCGCGGTTTCCAAAGGCACTTTCAAACCAGAACATGGACGCACATAACGGCATATAGTGGATTTTTTAACTAACATTTCTGCGGTGGTTTTTGGTTTATGGACAGAGATTTCCTATGCATATATAGTCCATCAAAAGTGATGTCCCATTCATAATGGAACGTCCGGAATTAGTATATACTAATGTCCAACGACGAAATCGACGTTGAAATCCTGCCAATTAGAATGTGTCGAAGCAGAAGTTGCAGATTTGGTATGGTGCAGATCGGTTGGGATGCGGATAGTCTATCCAAATACGCAAGCTACTCAGACTGAATAATAAAATGTTTACCCGTGAGAACTTTTGATTAAGCAAATCCAAGTGCGGTTAACTGAAGTTTGAATTTCGCAGTACTTGATGTTTCTATCCGTAGACATCTGTACACGGCCGCTGCGAACACAATATAGTGCTGGGTGCCTAATTTGTTACATTACAAAACAACAAAACCACTGCTTTTGCAGGTTAACGCAGCGTATATAACCAGTTTGCTATCAATGATGTAATGTAGGCTAAACACCGCGTCAAACTCCAAAAACGAAAACATGACGAAAACATGAAAATGGTAGACAAATCTTTAGAAGAAATCTCTGTCAGGATGAAAGAGCGGTGCATCCTACAAACTCGACTAAGATATTCGGTAGTATGTCCAACCGCTCAAATGAAAGCGGCGTCATTTTGCAAAGTGGGATATAATCCACCGGATAAAGACACACAACGGGTGCTAAATCAGAGTTATGATCAGCAATAGTCTGTTTAGCTTGGGATCTTTCGAGCAGCCCATCAATTTGAACTAATCACACAGTTTAGCTTGGGATCTTTCGAGCAGCCCATAAATTTGAACTAATCACACACGCACCCCTATGACCTGAGTAAATTCAATGAGTTGCATGCATATATAATCGGGTAAACAACGCATAAACACTTAGTGTTATGATCTCATGGATCGCTGGGAATCAGCAGGTGCTCGTAGTAAATCGACAAAAGCTAATACGCTGTATGGACAACAAATAATGTTGATTAGTCTGTTTCAGCTATGTATAAACGTGTCCAATGGATAACTGATCACATCTGTCATATGTTTCATTTGTACTTCAGTTTTTCTTCACATCAGCTGAGTAATTGATTTCAGTGAACCACTTTTGAGTTTTGTGCACAAGGGAAATTACAGCTGTGTTCCATTCAGGTCAAATTTCCTGGGGATGAATAGATGTTAGAAATAATATGGAGCTGATCTGATAGCTTATCAAACAACTAAACAAACAACTGGACACTCATTTAGGTGAAAACTGCGATCATGCTTATAATGCTAGCTGTCTGTCGGTTTCTTTCTTGAATGATATGCTTTTGCCCACATCATGCAGAAATAAAATCATCCTACATAACACATCACACCATCATTTTCAGAAATACGTAAGTAAATGCATTTTGGTTCATTAGCATAGAACGTTTTGCAGTCAGCGTTCTAGTGAAAAATTTACCGTATATGAAGTCACGTTTACAACTTTGTTGCACTCGTCGCGTATTAGATACGGACAGAACTTCATACGTGGTTGATCATCCCACTGATGAATAAAACTAATCTCGTCTTGTTTAGTTCAGTATTTCAGCTCACAACAGGCACGGAATTGTGAGGTGTCTTTTCAATTGTAACGCCTTCGTTCACGAAGATTAAACGGAAACGAAACATAAGGACACGTGGTAGGAGACCTTATAATTAAGTCATTGAAATAGAATGGTCAGTCATGTCCAAAAACCGCACTGTGTTACGCAGTGATTACGAGTGTTCTGATAAATAATCAAAATCTGCCGCGCCATGGTCATATGCATTACGGTTTGAGCGAACGCAATCTCAGGATTTTACAAGAAAATCAATACGAAGATTCGTAATCTGGTGTAAACTGTCCCATTCTAGTTTGGATTTATTTAGGCTTAAGAAAATCCCGCAGAACCTGAGCACACATGCTGCATACACATTTTCGAGTGGCTTTAGGGCCACAGGCGTGACCCTGTAACACAGTGTTAACTGTCACGTAAACAGTCAAACATTTTACTCTATAATATCCTTGTCAAACTCACCATGGAATTTGTTCAATTACTCCGCTAATCTACTGGTGCCCGGTCTGTTTCCAAATAATTGCTATACTGTGCTTGGCAAATGGTTGACATTTGAAGGGTAGACATGTAAGCAACTCGTACTTAGAACGGCAACGCACAAGGATATATAACTGAACACAGGAAGGTAGTTATAAAAAATAGATAAGTGAATAAACAGATTACCATTCAGAGACATAAACAGGTTTAAAAAACAGTATAAAGTGAGGGTCAAATGATTTTAGGCGGAAAAGTGGAAAAAATGTGAGTATATGGATAAAATAAGGAACACAGATATATATATATATATGGACAGATAGATGGATTTATAGATAGACAGATAGGCAGAGAGATAAATAGGCATATAGCGCTGCTAGCGGCCAATGCAGAACAAAAATGGTCACGTTTTCTCACAGAGCAATAAAGGTGACAGTTGTAATCATTTAATAAGACGTTGGTCCAATGAGTCTCAATCCAGAAACACTAAATATGGCACTAATATAGGCGTAAATGAAATAATTGTAGGATG
Organism: Clonorchis sinensis; assembly: GCA_003604175.2. Classification (NCBI taxonomy): domain Eukaryota; kingdom Metazoa; phylum Platyhelminthes; class Trematoda; order Opisthorchiida; family Opisthorchiidae; genus Clonorchis; species Clonorchis sinensis. Next base: position 20,121,199 of record CM030371.1, on the reverse strand, counting down.
TTGTCTAGGACACAAATTACTCACCAGTATATTAACTGCCAAAAGTGAGGCTGCATTCACGCAAGGTCTCTAAGTGTGGTACAATGATGCTGAAAATTTTGGATATTTCGTGTGATGACGCTGGAGCACAATTTGTAGATCACTCATCGTTCCAACCGCGATTGCAGCACCCAATGTATCTACAAACATCAAGATTTTTTGAAATTGCGAACAACTGCAGCGCACGTAACAAAATGTAGAATAAGTAGGGGCTGAACTACAGAATAAATATGTACAGTAGTTGAGGTGTTTTCCTCTTGCAAGCACACAGCATTCGTCCCCCATCGCACAAATGACAGCAGGGTAGGTATTTGTGCAATGTAGCATTTGTACAAGACGCGCACACAAATGTCATGCATTGGAACATTCAAGCTAATATGAAATAAAATTTTATGGATACAGTTCCATACGTGAGATGCCAACTAACAGAGAAAAAAACTGTGATGCATATGGGACCACCTCTTTCATACTCATGAGGCATATCTTTTATACGGCTCAAGGCCAAATTGTCGGCACACGTATTCATATAGCTTGCCCGAGCGCAAATACGTCGAAGCACACCTAATTAGTTGCAGGGTCCATGAACACTCAAGGTGATGATTTGGCGGATGAGCGAATGTGATATTTATCTGCAATCTGTAAAAGCGTATTAATCCGCATTGTCCTTTATGGGCTATCGGCAACTGCAATGCCATTTGTAACTTGCGTTCAAATCTTTGATTTGTGTGCGTTGTTTTGTTTGAGCGGCTTAAATCAAGTATCTCAGCAAACATACTAATAAAAATGTTGCAAGTATGGATACTCATAAGTTGTTAAGCGGAGCATCTATATACGTGGATAGATAAATGGTCGATAAATCGATGGAATAAATGACATTGTGTAAGGTCACTTAGGTCAATAAGATGCATTTTGTTAGATGAATGGGTAAACCAAATGCGCGTTGATGACATCTCTTCATATGCTGACGAAAAGTCTGAAAGTCAGTTGCTAAGCTCGACCAACAGATCAACAGCCACCTCGTCAACCACCAATAGAAGAAGCGAAGGAAAACAGACAACTAGACGTGTAATGCTTGGCAAATATTTGACATTTCACGGGTAAACATGATCTGGTCAACAGATGGATGGCATAACGTGTACGGTGGCGTGTACATTTAGTGCGGTTAGAAATGTACTTTCCAAAGGTTAATATTTAGGGAGTGCGCTTTACAACAGTGAAGAAAGAGAAAAAGAAAGTTTCACATTAGGCAAGTCTAGAGTGGGGAAAACCTGCACGCCAGCACGTGGCAATATACAAAGAGATTTCCGGTGACGTTCCCGCTAACAAACACTGTGCAGGCCGTTTGCTAAAGAAGATAGATAGATGAATAGATAAGAGAGTCGGTAAACAGGAGCAATTGTAGAAAAATGGTGTTTAGTTGAGTTCTGTCAATCATCGATACCTGCCATGCGGAAAGGTTGAAAGAAGGATAGATGGATGAACTCATACATACAACTCACTAAAATACATGGCCAGATACCTTACAGGTATAAAAATATATACAAGTAAACCGAATTGCATGATAGATATGTGCCTGCACGTTGAAGCAGGTTTATGGCGATACACTGATCAGTTCAAATTGGACGGCCAGTGGATTGCATAGAATTATAGTAAGTTAAAGTGTGTACTGGATGGCTCATTTCGCCATTTTGGATGGTTCTGTTTCACGGGAGAAAGTGTAAACATCCCGGTATTTACTCAGCGACTTGCACCAAAGTGCCTTGGGATAGAACGAATGCATGCCAATCCATTGAATTCGGCTTAGCAGCTGTTGTCACATGCACTCCTAGATCTCTGTAACCTGTGGTTTGAGAAATGGTACGCTACGTTAATATTTTGACGTTCCTATTGTTTGCGTCATCCTGTAAAGCGTCACGCAGTTCTTATTTTTTTACTCGCTGCTGTTCCTCAGCTCGCTCTAACACGCGGTATGCTAGCTAAATTGCTCCATATCCACATTTATCAACGAAGTAGGATAACATGAATGTTGAAACAGACACGACCAAAAGCGTGCATGTCAGAACAAAACAAAATAATATGTAGATGCGCTCCTTCTTTGAGCATCACCGCGGGGCGCATAATCATCCATCATAAGCTGAGAAAATGTTCATTCTCTTTCCACTTGATCTTTCCAAAACAATGAGAACGTAGTCGAAACTATGGAAACTTGGAAGGATGCCCAATAGCTAGACAAACGAGGTAACAATTTAGAGACTATATTATATGTAAGTTTTGGATTGTGATCTTCCACCCGCAAGGAGAGAACCTAATATTTATTTCTTCCTGATAGATCTGAAATATATGAAATTGGAGCTTATTTCCTACCATACTCAATGAAATCTGTATCATCTGTGGATCATTTTGTTAATCAACCGGTTATCAATCGGACTTGCTGTAAAACGCAGACTACGGCAAATTCCAATTCTGTTGTAAAGGAGCTGAATAAGCAATTCATAGACTGAGTAATAACATCTGAGCCTGAGCTGTCATATATATATATATATATATATATACATCCACATGGATATCCATTTACATGCAAAATCTCTGGTCCTTGAATTCCTTGCGGTGGAGCAACAGAAACTGCGGAACAATTTCCTCAGTTGTTAGCATACCGCTGATGTAAATCACATATTGTCTCCAGCAGGTTTCAAGCAAATGCATCGTGCCGCAGCATCGCCACACCCGCTTATCCTCAGGAGAAATAAAAGCTAGAAATAAACAATCCACATCACTATGATGAAAAACGTACATCCATCCAGACTTAATATTGAATTCCATCCATTTGTATATCCAGTGTGCAACTTCCAGGCTTCAGGAGATAAGTAGTGACGCGCTGCATCTGTGTACAGTCACTGCTTTTATTGCGGAGGAATAATCAGAAAGACCGCGTCAAGCAACAGAGAGGAATAATTATATCCGTGCTGATAGCTAACCTTATACACGCACAGCATGTCTGAAACGTGAGCCCATGTTAATTTGTGAGCTGGCAGAAAATTCACAAGACAAGCCACATCGTCCATTGGACAAACCGTTCTAAATATGCAGTAACGTTTTACGTTGAAAACAAACACGTGGGAACAGGTACGATCATTTTCGTCAACCACTGCTAAATATAATGCAAACCTATACGTTATTGTCACTCAGCACATGTGGTTCTTAGCGAGTACCTAAATGATTTGTCCAACGCTACATGGGGAATTGCATTAGTTTGATGAGGTCAAAACTTGTTTATCCGGAAAGCTCACAAACTAATATTCCATGTGCGTTTCGACGCATCACAAACTTGCACAAACCCATAGATCAGGCAACATGTGTTAGTATTTGGTTGTTGGATTCTCCAGAACCTCGCCTGGTTCTTGAGCAAAACGTTTGAGATGAAGGAACTCCCCAGTAATGCATGAGTTGCATGGGCTTGGAAGTTTAGGCTGTTCAGGTTGTGTACTAAACATGTCATCATCATATTATTATATATTAATGCCCAAGAGGAAATCGCATTTGATATTCTGCCAACAGAAATGCACCGAGGCAAAATTTGCAGATTGTGTATGGTGCAGATCGGTTAGCAAGAGGAGAGGTTATCAAAAATACGCAAAATGCTCAGACTAAATAATACTTACCAGTAAAATAGTCGCACTGAGTAAATCTAACTGCGTTGCAGTGGGGTTTGAACTACGCCGACACTGCTATTTTTATCCCTGTACACCAGCGCATAAGAACACTTAGAGTGCTGGATACCCAATTAGGTACACTACAGACAAACAACTCACTGTCTTCAAGTAGCTTAGCACAGCGTGTATAACCAGTCAGGTATCGATGAGTTGGTGCAGGCTGAAAACTTTTACCTTGAAAAAGGCGTAGAACTCAAATATATGTTATGACAAAAACTTCCAAATTATAGACAGAAAGTTTCCGAAAAATGTCTGTCACGCTTATGGAGTGGGGCATTTTACATTTTGCATCAAAATATTTGGTATTATGTCACACAATGCGTGCGCAGTCACACTAATGATTACGCCGGGTTGCTTGGGAACGTCCGAAGACTCAAGCAATCTTAACTAACTCCCACACGCATGCTAAAAGCCTGAGTACATTTAAAGAGGTGGGGGCATATACAGTTGGGTGCATAAGGCATGACAACTTAGCGAGATGATTTCATGGATCGCCGCGAATCAGCAACTGCTCGTAATAACAACCTATAAATCAGCGAAAGAAAATACGGTGTATGCAGGATAACAGTCTGCCGAGTAGCACGTTTCAGCTGCTTGAAAACGTGTCCAACTGACTACTGCTCGCATCTGTTGACCCTTCCACGTGCAATTTCGCTTGTTCAGACACCGGCTGTAGAATTTAATTCAATGAAGCATTTTTGAGGTTTCCACGCAAATGAGACTACTCCTTGAGTTATTCAGTTCCACTCACAGGCGAATTAATCAATGGTAGGATGAATATGTGGTTGATTTAATAATTTATCAAACAAATGGACAAAACCTGGACACTCATTTAGGTGGAAACTTCGACCATACTTATAAAGATTGGTTCGGGTCGGTTTCTTTCTTGAATGATCTATTTTCGGCCACCTTATGCAACAATATAATATTCTTGCATAAAACATCACATCATCATGTTTAGACGGACGTGAGTACATGGATTTTGCTTCATTAGCATGGAACGATTTGTAGTCAGCGTTTTAGTGGAAAATCTACATTACATGCTGTCGCATTTTCACCACTGTCGTACTGGTCGCATATTAATTATGGACAAATTTTCTCAGGTGGTTGATAATCCCACTAATGAGTAAATCGAATCATGCCGTGTTTACTTCAGTATTTTAGCTGAAAACGTGTTTGTCGTTTGTCCTGACATATGATAACCGGTCCGGTCTAGAATTCATGCAGCGCCATTGCCTTACAGCATGGCTTTAAAAAACGCAAAGTGACCAGGACTCACAAAAACAGGAGGCACGGAAATCGCGTTCACAAGCAAGGCGACCAAAAGGAAAGATTGAATACCGATGAAAATTATGCAGGAAATGTAGATTAAATGCGAGAGCAGCATCAGATTTTCAAACGAATTTGGACCAGGACACAAAATGAAATTTGTCACTCACAAACGAACACCGCAACGGAACTAGAATTTCGATTGACCAAATAGCATTTGGCCATTTCAAACCGTTAAAGCCAAGCAGGTTTAATTCTACCAAGCTCCAAGCGTGTCTTTGGCAGCTGGCGTGGACCTTGACACTCATCCTTCATTCGTGTACAAAGGGAACTCCAGTTGGTGGTCTTTGTAGCACAATGAGCGCATAAGAGTTTGACGTTGATTCACAGTGACTGAATCACGTAAAACAGCAGCGAGATAGTCAAATGCAATTCAAGTAAGGGTAGAACAAAACGTAAAAACGGACGCCTTGGTTTCAACAGAGAGGCCGAGATTTGTGTACAAATGCAGAAGATATATCTGGGTAGGCGCATAAATGGTTAAAAGTAGCAACATAAATGCGCTAGCGTAAAATGCACTTTTAAAAGCATTGCATTCGTGTTATGTTAAGCCTGCGAAGGGTACTCGAGAATGGGTTGAACCTTGAATATTCCTTTCCAAAATTATCATCAACAATAAAACCCGCTACAGATGCATTCAGCGCATTGAAATATCCTGCAACAGTACGCACAAGAGATGTCCATTACCCGCTATCTCGCCTGGTGCTTTCTTTTATCGCAAAAGAATGCTTTCTTCATGTTAAACCTACTTACCTATCCCTGAATCTAACCACTCCGAACAATGCATACATTCTGATCTCACCAAATCATAACGTGAAGCTGGTATGTAACTGTTCCCAGTTCGTTTCTGCAAAACAGGTGGAATTTTCGTACACGAATGCCTAGTGTGATTAAAACTGCTCGTTGTTACACTGCTTCTCTTTGTTATCCCCGGCGCCTCTATCTCTTTTGACAAACAGGCTAAATGTGTAGTAATTTGACGTGATACCTCTCTGTTTGCTATCGTTTGACTATCTGTGTGTTGTCCTGAGGATGAATCGGTGGATATCACAACTCACAAATCTAAACCATTCTGATTATTCAGCACCCTGGTTTCATTTTCACTGTAATCGTCAGTCGATTGGGCTGCAAAACAATGCCTTCTTGGTTAGTCGTCCACTCGTTTGACCGATGAGTCGGAGGGTTATTCACTGTGTATGTCCCTATAAGTAGGTGGTAATCGTGTATATTTTGAAGACGGGTGGGTTGCAAACAGTAAACATTTGCGTCGTTTTGGTTCCGCTGCGCTAGTTGTTCGTAATGTGACGTCAAAACATGTTAAACTACTCTTCGGCAACGTAGGAGCCTAACAATTTCTGCGTAAGTAGCCATCGAAGGAGTGTATCAATGGCAGATGGGTGAACTTGGTGATAGGTAGAGCCGGGTAGAAATAACTTGTTAGGTACGCAAATGTACGCACAGATATACGAAAATGGAGCTGTTTCTAAATATTTATACTTATATGTAGAAAAAGCAAGAGGGGAGAAAGCAATGTGAGCTGCGAACGGGCTACTTTGAACCCAAGAAAGGGCATGGTATAACCAGGTAAAACAGTTGAAAATTAATTACACTTTTGGGAAATATATTGGAGACTTTGTTGTGCGAAAGCCGAATATCTGCTAAAATGAAGACAAGAAACCTTAACCCTACTTGTTCACATTGGAAAAAGATACCTAAGTACATCGCAGTCACTAGAAAACACATGATGCTGCGAAAACCACAGCACGTAGCAAGGCTAACCGATATTTTCCGTTGTATATTTACTCCTGGAATGCATCAGGAACAGCGAGTGCTACATGGATTCTTTGCGTTACCTGAAAATCCATTAGGAGGTGTATGGGTATCTTAATACGCCTTAGTTACTAGAATTGTATGTTTGCGTTTTCAGGTATAGGTTTCCGAACAGTTTTTTTGAATAAACCTGGTGAGACATGATAAACAATGCAATTTCGTAAAAGGGTTTCTCACAATGGTCGACTATTACGAATAGTTTCTATTCCGGCTGTGTTGGCTGGCGCAATTCCATGAGACGGATGCATCAAAATGTCAACGCACTATTGGCATGGCTACTGGGGCACCAGAACATCTGCATTGTTATGTAAATATATTTCCGCACACAGGACTGTGAGCAACGTATACTTAGAACGGCGACGCGGAAGGATACATAATTGAACAGGGGAAGGTAATTCATGAGATGTGCAACTAGAGAATAGATAAGTGAATAAAACGATTACCATTTGGAGAGATAAACAGGTGAATAAATACAGGACAAATTTGATATTACAGGATTTTAGGTAAAAATGCGGACGAAAACGTCGAAAACATTATGAGTATATTGATAAAAATAGGAACAGAGTTATAAAAATATAGATAGATAGTTAGATAGATAGATGGACAGTTAAATAGATTAATAGATTACATATAGCGCTGCTAAGGGCCGACGCGGATCAAAAATGGCCAAGTTTTCTCACAAGGCAATAAGGTGACAATTTGGAAGTACTTAATAAGACATTTTTCTGGTGAATCTCAGTCCAGCAACTTTCATTGTGGCAATAATGTAGGCGGAAGAGGCTGCCGTGAAATGAGTGTAGGATGTTGTCTAAGACGCAGATTTCACATCAGTATATGAACTGCCGCAACTAAGGCCGCATTCAGCCAAAACGTCTTTTAATGTAATAATAATGCAATAATAATGTAATAATAATAAAATAATGCCGCAAAATTTGGATATTTTGTGAGACGACGCTGGAGCAGAATTTGTAGATCATTGATCATTCAAGCTGCGTTTACAGCACCTAATGCATCTACAAATATCAATATTTGTTTAAATTGCGAACAACTGCAGCGCACGTAATAAAATACAGAATACATAAAGAGTGAACTACAGAATAAATGTACACTGTACTTGAGCTGTCTTCCTCGCAAGCACAAAATGTTGCTCTCTCCTTGAACAAATGACAGCAGGGCTTGTTCGTGCGGTTTAGATATTTGTGCAATGTAGCATTTGTGTAAGATGCACACACAAATATATGGCATTGGAACACCCAAGCTAATATAAGCTAATATAATATATATGTACATATAATATATATATACTATAGAATAGCACGGACGTTGTGTTACATACAGGGGTTGTTAACTAACAGAGAAAAAGCTGTGATCCATATGGGACCAGCACTTCCATACTCATATGGCGTATCTTGTATAGCGCCCATAGCTAAATTGTTGACGCACGTATTCATACAGCTTGTCCGAGCGCAAGTACGTCGAAGCACGCCTAATTAGTTGCAGAGTCCACGAACACTCAAGATGATGATTTGGCGGATGAGTGAATGTGATATTTCTCCGCAATCTGTAAAAGCGTATTAATCCGCATTGTCACTTATGGGCAACTGCAATGCCTTTTGTAGCTTGCGTTCAGTTCTTCCAAAAGCTGTTTAGTTTACAAGTTATTGTAAATCATGTTAGCTGGTAACAACTACATTTTTCATGTTCAATTCAAAATACATGGACTGATAGGCTCGTGGACTGGATGAAGTATTTTCCTAAATGTCCGTCATCCATCTGGCAACTTCGGGCCAAAATGAGCCTACATTTGATTTCCTCTAAGGCACACCGTGTAAGCGCTCATATTGAGGACTTCTGCTAGATTCGATTCAGAAGCCAATCTAGGGTCCACGCCATTTCACCGGCCAAAATCACCATACCCACATGCATCTGATTGCGATAAGCATGAAAAATCTCCATGAAAGCTGTCAATCTCGGTCTCGGAATTTTCATCTTTACAAAGAAAATCTAAAGCAGTAAGGAACGCTTTGTCTTTTTACTTCGCCTATATATGGATTTATTGGACAGTTGACGTAATACTGCAAGGAAAATACTTACTGAAAGTTAGTTAAGGTTAGATTCAACTTAATTAGCAAACACAAGGTTAATAGGATAAGCAGTTCTGTCCGGTTCCCCAGACACTTGAAATATAAGCCGTATGATATATGATGTTATATCAAGGTTTTTCAAAGTAAACCTAGGAATTGTTTGCGCGCTTTACAGACACAACTTACGTCGGTCTTACGAGAGACCGTCGCCTGAACAAGGAATTTCTTTTGTCGAATCTGGCTTGCATTATGGAATGTGAGGCCTCGAACTGGAATTAATCGTTCAGCTTAACAAGTTTGCATTTCTGTTTGAATTGCAGGGCAATGTATATGATAAGAAGCAAAAGATAAAATGTTGAAACCTAACAAACGTTGGTAACATAGTGGTAAATAAAAGACACAAATAACTGGTGCCATTTAGAAACATTCTACTAGGTTTCTGTTCCTGCCTCAGACCTCTGGCCGTTTTGCGCAGGGATGGCGCATTAATAAGGAGATTGTAATGGTAAAATAGAAAGCCAGGAGCAAATGTAGTCCAAATATTCGTTTGTCACAGGAGAATCATCAGCCTGAATGAAATTCCACGAACATTTGTCATTTACCAGATATCAGATAGGCTGCATAACGTGCATGCATTAGAGCAGTTTGTCGCTGGCTTACGCATCGCGAGCGTTTCGTGCAAAACAGGTGCAGAAATGTTTGCTCCCAACATAACCTGGCCGATGAATTAACCCACGCTTAGCACATTAGCGAATATGACTACAGGCTAGAGACAAATATTTGCACGAAATTGAGGATGGTGCTCTATAGCGTGTAAACCAACAAGCAAAACAAGATGTAGTCAGATATTGGTGCAATAGTTTGGAGAGCTGGATAGCATGTATGCGGACATAAGGTCGATGAACGAGGACGATGACCTCTTATTTTGCGAAACATGAACGCACCATTCCGGTGCAAAATCTTATTGAGATCTCTACGGAAAACCGCATCCTGATAATATTATTATTTTATCCGGGTTACTCGACAGATGCAAAAGTGTATCCTTAATAACACTTCTGCGTCAATACACAGACATGTGTATTTTTCGCAGGTTTATATTTATATTGCCATATGGGTCCGCAGAAAAGTGGACATATATAAAGTGTTCTTCAGTTTCATTGCCTTCCAAATGGACACTCGTTGCATCTTCCCATTCCTCTCCCATATCCCATCCAACTGAATATTTAAGTATGTAAGTCTGACTTTTCTCTTGAAACGTACCCGTATTCTCCATGTACAAATTTAGCGTATGTAAGTACGCACAATGCGCCACATTTTTCAGCGTTCAGGAATTCTTGGAACATACGCCTTAACCCAAAAATCCTCGGGTGGTTATGTTCTCCTTTTCTCCGAGAAGATTTCTTGCTTGGTAAACTACCGATAAACTCTTCTAAAACGGTACTCTTTGATAGGGTCGTTTTCTGGCTTGAGATGAATACTGCGGCTGGTTGCATTGTGGTCCACACACCATACCGAAACACGGGATTTAATCTGAAAAGAGCGAATCAGTACCTCCAATGGAAGCTTTCGATAAGTCTGAAAATTTCATCGAAGCTAAGTAATGTTAAAGGAGCTGGGTAAATTCGCTTGTCAAGTATTAGGGAGCATCGAGCACAATATAGTTTTCGAGCCAGCTTGAGGAAATCGTCTTTAGGAAAAATTAAGCATAAAGAGCAAATGTGCAAATGCCACATAACAAAAAGTGCTATTTATAAATATATTTTGTAATAAAGTCAATTTTATCCAGCCAAATATCTTAAAGAGCAAAGGTGTGCCACAAGTTTGGAACCATTAAAATATTCATCAGAAATAATGAAGACTGTGTCCACAAATAAACTATACATGAGAGGATACCGAAAGGCGTAGTTCATTTCGAGAAAAGAGATAATTAAAACTACCTACGCGATACAGACGTATCACACAATACCAGAGCAAAATGCACACAGTCGATTAAAATAGCAAGGAAAATCATGTATATGGACAGCTTACGTGCGGGTAAGGTGACTTTTCGGGATGCACCATATACAAACTTTAGGGAATTAAACCTTCTTGAGAAACAACGTTAAGGGCAAACGGAGTGATGCGATTTTGAGGAATGTTCACAGCGGTTATTTAATGGAACACGTTGGCAAGCAAAGATAAAGTGATAAACCTGACATTAGCTATATAATAATGCTATGGAACTGATTTTCAATCTGAGGGACGGAGGATAACTAACCCATCATCGCATGTTCCAAGGCTGACTAATCTTGTGCCACCGTCGAGTGGTTACTCCTTGCTGGAAAACTCAACGGCGCGGATGCCGCAAAGCATTATCGTTTTGTAATCGAGTCGATGTGCATAGATATAGGAAGTGAATGAAACAGACCACTTTTGGTTTGGCGAAGTATAAATGAAGCATAAAGAGGAAGGAACAACTTAACGAATACATATGTGTAAACTATCCACTCTATTGGGCTAAATTACATACCGCATTGAATAACATTAATCGACGTTTACATCTGATAAATCTTGTGAATCAAATTTGTTTCCTTTCTTGGAAGTTGGTAAGCCATTTTACTGACAACTACACTGGGTTTGGTAAAGATATAATTCTTTATTTGTTGAATCGTTTGTCTTTCTTTCTTATCCACATATATATCAAGATAGTCAGCAAACTGTTGCAATTGTATAAAAGAAGAGGTTTGCTGAGTTTTGTTAATCACTGACCCTTGGCATGTGGAAAGATTAAAAGAAGATAACATGAGTGAAGAGATACATACATATAAATCACTAAAATAAATCGCCAGATACTAGAGAGATATGAAAAGATATACAAGTAAAGCGAATTATCTGATAGATGCGTACATCCACGCTGACGCAGATTTATGGCGATACATAAATCAGATACATAGAATTATAGTCAGCTAAACGGTGTATTGCTTGGCTCATTTCGACATTTCGGATGTTTCCGTTTCGCCGAGGAAAACAATATACAGGAAACGTCCCTGTATGTAATCAGCTGCTTGTATTCAAGGGATAAAACAAATGCAATGAATTCAGGTTAGCAGCTATCGTCACATCCACTCCTAGATTTCTACAACATGCAGTTTGAAAAACGGTATGCTACCTTAATATTATGATGTTCCTATTTATTGTACCATCCTGTCATGCTTCATGCAGTTCTTAGTTTTTCACTGGTTACAGTTCCTCAACTCGTCCTAAAACACGGGCATGCGAATTAACATACTCCTCATTCAAAAACTTCCGTCAAAGCGGCTAACGCGATAAGTGCGAAAATTCCTACAGCTTGTAACTGAATAAAAGGTGCAAACATGACCAAAAGCGTTCATGAGAGAAAAAAGCCACCTAATATGTGGACGAGTTCATCCTTTTGACATCTGCGCGGAGCGGATAAAAATACATCATACGTTCAGAAAATTATCATTCGGGTTCCACTTTGTCTTTCTAAAACAATCCGAACAAAACCCATAATTCATTCTACCTCACATACCAGAGGTTTATTGGACTGACAATTGTTGAGGTGTGTACGCAAGTAAATTTACTGCTCGGGTTCATTCAGTTCAACTTACAGGCGAATGAATCAATGGTAGGATGAATATGTGGTTGATCTAATGGTTCATCAAACAAATGGACGAAAAACTGGACACTCATTTAGGTGGAAAACTCAACCATAGTTATAAAGATTGGTTCGGGTAGGCTTCTGTCTTGAATGGTCTATTTTCGCTCATCTTATGCAACGATATAATATTTCTTCATAAAACATCACATCATATTTAGAAGGACGTAAGTACATGAATTTTGCTTCATTAGCATGGAACGTTTTGTAGTCAGCGTTGTAGTGGAAAATCTACATTACATGCTGTCGCATTTACACCACTGACGTACTCGTCGCATATTAATTATGGACAAATTTTCCCGGATGGTTGATCATCCCACTGATGTGTAAATCGAATTATGCCGTGTTTATTTCAGTATTTTAGCTCAAAACACGTACAACATTGTGAGGCGTCTTTTAAGTTGTCACGCTTTCGATCACACAGATTAAACTTAACCGAGGTATAAGGACACGTGTTGCGGGACATTACACTTTATTTCTTGCCACAAATTTGTTGTCCGTGACAGTGAACGCCAAGAGGGCTGATGAATCATATATATCTTCGGCGACACTGTCATATGCATTATGGTTTAAGCTAATGCAAACGCATGATTTGATGTGAAAACCAATCCGAAACGCTTGGTCCGGTTCCAAGTGTTCTATTTCAGCTAGGCATATTTAGGTTTAAGCAAGTCTGACAGGACCTGAGCACGCATGCTGCCTTCGGATGCAAATGAGCTCACGTTTGCGGTCGTCTAAGGCACACGTTTGAAGCGCTTTCGCTGGCCAAGAATAAATAATCTGCAGCATAAAACTCAGTGTGCTCATCTGTATTATGTGTGCATTTCTACGACCAAAACAATCACTCCTGCAGCCAACTGACCAAAGCAAACATGACAATAACAATAGAAGCCGCCATTGTCAGCTACATATTACACAACTTTAGAATCGAAATCTGACATAAGAAACAAACACAATTTGTTATGCAGATGGGTCTCAATGGAAGCGGATTCAAAACCTAGAAACGGTTTAGTAGAATGCAGTAGACTCCGGTATATTAATCCAGGGAACCTGGTGACATGGAGAATGCCATTTTACGCAGTAATTTATTAGAAATCACCTACTGAGCACTTACAGGCTATTGGAGAGAAGAGCAAAACTCTCATACGCATCTTGTTTCTAGCAATTAAATATCCGTCATCTGATTGAACCCGTCTTCCTGAAATTTCTTGAATATTCAATGACAATCACTCAACTGCAAACGAACGGTGCAAAGCAGCTTCACAAATTCCGTGATAAATCTCATTTTCCAATAGCCGAGAAGTGGAGTTACGAGAAAACATATTGCTCGCATGCCCCATCAGTAGTATCCACCGATACACAGGTAGAGCTCTTAAGCGACTTCATTTAGGGCGACTTGAGTTGTACGACCTACATGGGTTATTGTTCCCGTCCTTTATGGGCAATATCGTCGGGCCAATAGACGTCTGTAACAGTGCCGGCTGGAACAGCGGTAATGTTGGACAGATCGCGCGAATAGACCTTGTTTGGAATTTCATGCTTAGTACAGCGCGCACTCGTATAAACTAAGCACCGGCTGAATGATCCACGACTGATGTTTGTATAAAGGTTTACGAAATACAGGTCAAACGGGAAGTGAACTAGAAGATTGGATTTCGTGATGATACAACCCGGTTGCTCGAGCACATTTTTGCACGTTGTTTCAACGGCACAAACTTTCAATCTTCAATGCAGTAATATTATTTGTGCTGAAACATTTTTGACGGTTTGTGTTTTTCTTCCGCAACCCACCGTTGTTCCATTCAAAGATGTAGTTTTTGTCCCTGGATTACAGAATCCTGGCCTACCCGGGTGACATGAATGTATTCGCAGCTCACTTACAGCTAATGCTCCTGAATGCATCGGATCCTTGGCAATTCCTTCTTTACTCATTCTTACACCACTTTTCACCAGGCGAGATATACCACGATTGAAAAAGAACGATTACAGTTTACGTGGCATGTCGCGGCCTATGTTAACGCGTTCTCTCTATGAACGGGGCAGCGCTGTTGCCTTATATTTTTGCCTAATCTATCCCAAGTTACAAGGTCTTACAAAAAGGGAATGAGGAAATATCGCATGCACTAGCTGTGACTGAATGAAAATTGATGAAAAAATGCAATGCATTTGGATTGCGCACTGGTGATGCCCCTGTTTGGTGACAAAATGTTTTCAAATCAATTCATAACGATTGGGCTCTAGGTGTGCCTTACAAAAGTGAAGAACTGGATAACGCAGGATTCACACTTATGCAAGTCTATAGTGAGGAACGCCAACACCCACGTGTCTATACACAACTAGGCTTTGAGAGCGACACAGTTGAGAATGATCTAGGTGTTGCAAATGCTGATGTAAAAGCATACAAAACGATATATCAGGATAGGATCTGTTGCCTATATACAAATGTTGAAATTGCAGGCGGAGTGTTTTATCAGATAAAAAGCTAGACTTATTACCACGTTTTGATGTTCAGGCGTGCTTATAGTTGTGCCGAAACAGCATCAAAATATTATGAATAATATTTCTCTCCTTTCATATGCTTCCCCTATTAGCTGGTAAGCAACCCTGTGCACTTTGTCATTAACTTGCTCTTAATACAGCATTTCGTTTTGTTCCTCAGTTTCCTGCGGTATATTTTCACTCAGGATAAGATTGTTTATCGTTTTTTATGCACTTCACTACCAAGAATGCAAGGCTTGTTACTCTTTGTGCTTGTATGCTTATCGTGCTAGAGAAGTGGCCTTTAAATCCCAACAGCAGCAAACTGCACCAGACAACTATCTTAGTCCGATTAAGTTGCCAGAATCAAATAACACAGCTCACTAACTAGCCAACGTGTTCCCAATAAAAGCATTGTGTAGGCTTCTAGCTGGCAAAGATGGATAGATAAATAGATAAAAAAGTGAGCAGACAGTTGCAATTGTAGAAAGCATGCTTTTTGCTGAGTTCTATTAATTAGAGATTTCAGACATGTGGAAAGATTGAAAGGAAACTTGAAGGAACAGATACACTTAAATCACAAAATGCATGGCCAGATATAAATGAGAGAAATAACTATGCCAGTAAATGGAGTTGTCTGATAGATATGTACATTTTCGTTGACGCAGATTAATGGCACGAAATTGATCGGTTAAAAGCAGATGACTAGTGGATTATACGGTTGGTCCGGGTTCATGGAGAAAAATGTAAACATCCCGCTGTGGACTCAGTTGCTTGCATTCAAGTGCTTTTGGGATAAAACGAATGCACGCCAATCCAATGAATTCGGCGTAGCAGCTATTGTCACATCCACTGCTAGACCTGTGCGGTTTGAGAGCTTGTATGCCATGGTAATATAGTGATATTTCTATTCCTTGTATCCTGCTGTTAAGCTACATCCATTTCTTAATTTTCCTCTCGTTAATGTTCACCGACCACATTCTAATACACGGTGTAGAAGGAGGTAGGTGTGCGAGGTAAACTCTTCCACATTCATATTTACCAGTGACAAGGGCTAACATGAACAGTGTGAATACTGAAACACCTTTACGCAAATAAATGGTCCAGACATGACCCAAAGCTTTGATTTGCGAACACATCCAATAAATACATGAAGGCTCTCCTCCTTTCGGCATATATGTGCAGCGCGTAATCAATCGCACTTGCTGGAAAATGTAGACTACGGCAAGTTCTTTTCCAAAGAAGCAGAATAGATGTATTGGCTGATTGAAATCACCTTAGCCTAACCTGTCATAATTATATATATCCACACGGATGTCCATAGACGTGTAAAACGGTCTGTCCTTAAATTACTTGAGAAGGGGCAAATAGAAATTGTGGCATTTATTGGTAGAATTCCTCAATTGGGTGCATACAACTGATGTGAAAAACATGTTGCTTCGAAGAGGATTTTTGACACATATATAGTTGCCCATCATCGCCACATTCGCTTGTTCCCAGGAGAAATAAAAGCTAGGAACAAACAAACTATTGGCGAGCTTCTTCTAATACGGTGGCTGCCGTGTACAGTCCATATGGCTGTGCTGAGCGATAATTAGAAAGATCGCATCAGGCCAAATAGACGACTGTTTTTATCTGGGCTGATAATTTACTTCACACACTATGGCGATGCAGAAATCTGTCGTGAGCTGTCGGAGACTTCACAAGAGAGGCCTTGCCCTCTACTTACCAAAGCGTTGTAAATTGGGCGTAAACTTTACCTTAAACATGAACACGTGGAAACATTTACGACTATTTCCATCAAACGCTACTAAATCTAGCGCAAAGCCGTGCACTATCATCACACATTACACGTAGTTCTGCGCGAGTAATTGAGAGATTTATCTCACGCTGTGTGGGGAAAGCTGTTTTCTTTTATTCAGTTCAGTGCTCGTTTATTCGGATGGCTCACGCACTAATATCCCTTGTGCTGCTCGGTGCATCACTAACTTTGACTACGCGCATGGGTCATGCAAACTGTCTTAGTACTTTGTTGTCGGTGTCCCCGGAACGCCGCTTGGTTCTCGAGAAATTGACTGCAATGAAGAAGCTCCCCAACAACTCATTAAACCGGTCATCGCATTTTGCCCAGTCATTTGCTAAGAAAACAACGTCTGCGAGATAAAACATCATGACTTCACAACATAGTCCGTAAAACCTAATCGGGCAAGATACTCGTGAATTCATTTAGGGCTTCCGTGGCTGAGGAATGCAAGACCAATCTCTTCTGTGGTTATAAAAATGGCTCATTCATACAGAAAATGACAAAAATGCATCAACCTCATAATCCTCAGCACGCACCAGCTCTCTTTCCAAAGGCACGATAGGACCAGAACGTGAACGCTTACGACGGAATGTAGTGGACTTTTATACAACATTTTCACGGAAGCTTCTGGTTTAGCTTAATTATGGACAAGGAATCCATATGCATATATAGACCATCAAAAATGATGTCGCGTTAATGCCGAAATGTCGCGAATATGTATATATTAATGCCCAATGACGAAATTGCATTCATTATTCTGCCAACAAAAAGATGCTTTGAAGCTGGATCCGCAGATTATGCACGGTGCAGATTAATTAGAAAGCGGAGAATTTTTCAAACACGCAAGATACTCAGATTGAATAGTAAAATGTTTATTGGACAAATCTAAATGCGTGTAACTCAAGTGTGAATTTTGCAGTCATTGATATTTTTCTCCGTAGACATCTACATACGAGCGCTGAGAACATATGAGAGTGCTGGGTGTATAACCTGGTGCATTACAGAATAACCAAACCAATGATTTGCAGGTTAAAACAGTGTGCATAACACGTTGACTGTCGGTGTATTAATTTAGGCTGGAGGCTTTTACCATGAACATTGTATAAAACTTTAAAATCGACTATGACAAAAGCATTCCAGACTTAAAACCTGAAAAGAAATGTCTATCAAGTTTAAGGAATGGTGCATTCTACAACTTGGAACAAAATATCTGGTATTATGTTCAACCATGCAAACGTAAGCGACGTCATTTTGTATAGGTGGGATATAATCCACCAGATAAAGACACAATGAACGCTCAATTACCTTTATGATGAGAAGCACTCTGCATAGCTTGGGAACTTTCGAACAGTCCATCAATTTTAACTAACCCGCACACGCATCCCTAGAGCCTGAGTACACTCAAACAGGTGTGGGCATACATCATCGGGTAAACAACGCATGATCGCTTAGTTGTACGATCGTATGGATACCTGCAAATCAGCAAGTGCTCGCATTAAAAACCTACGAAACGGAAAGAGCTAACACGGCGTATGGAGAACTATATTATGTTGATTATTCTGTTTCAGCTATTTGTACACGTTTTCAACTCACTACTGATTGTATCTAATGCCTCTTCCACGTGTACTTCAGTTTGTCTACACAGCTGCTGAAGCATTAAATCCAGTGAAGTATTATTGAGGTTTGTACGCAGGGAAAATTACTGCTCGGTTTCATGTAGGTCAGATTAAATTGTGAAAAATCAAGTGTATGATGAATCTGGGTGGATTTTATGACTATGTGGGCAAACAGCAAACAAGTAAACGCTCACTTATGGGAGACCTTCAACCAAACTTATACAGATAGCTGCGTGTCAGTTTAAAGATCTGTTATTACCCACCGTATGCATCGACACACTATTCCTGCATAAAACATCACACCAACATTTTTAGAAAGACGTAAGTAGATGCATTTTGCTTCATTATCATAGAACTTTTGTAGTCAACGTTTTAATGGAAAATCTGTATTATATGCTGTCGCATTTACTACGTATTCGTACGCCTTCACGTATTAATTATCGACAACACTTGTTAGGTGGTCAATCATCCCATCGCTGAGTAAATGTAATCTTGCGTGTTTAGTTCAGTGTTTCAGCTCACAACAGTGCAACTTTGTGAGGTGTCTTTTAGTTGTCACGCCCTCGTTGACCAATATCAAGGAGAAAAACGCACAAAGACACGTGTTACGAGACTTTCTAGTCAAATTATCCATATAAAGTGTTGGTGGTGTCCAAAAACGGCAGTATGTGACACTCGCTGCCAAAGGGTTTGATGAATCCCTTAACTCTGCCGCGCAATGGTCATATACGATATGGTTTGAACAAATACAAGCTCACAATTTTACCTGAAAATCAATAAGTAGCTCCTTGGTTCGTTTCAAACTGTTCTATTCCATCTAGGTGTATTGAGGCTTAAACAAACTTGAGAATACATGCTAACTTGGGATACAAATGAGCCCAAATTTTGGTCGTCTAAGGCACACGTTTCAAACCCTTGTGGTGGCCACGAAGAAATAATCTGCATCCTAAAACCCAGTGTGCTCATCTATGTTATTTGTGCATTTCTCCGGCCAAAACAATCATTCCTGCAACTATCAGACTAAAGCAAATATGACAATAAAAATAGAAGAGCCATTATAAGCTACAGACTAACCTACCTAAGGATCGAAATGTGGCACAAGAAACAAACAAAATGGGGTTCTTGCAGCTACGTTAATATGGAAGCGAACATGTAAACCTAACAATGGTTTAATAGAATCCACTGCACTACGGTACATTAAGCTCCGGGACCACGTGAAAGGAAGGATGCCTCCGCTGCGCAGTTGTTTATTAGAAAACACCAACCGAATAGTCAAAGAATAATGGACAGGAAAGCAAAATTGTCATAGGCATCTTGTTTATAGAAAATAAATATCCAACCTCTTTTTGAACACATCTTCATTAAATTGCTTGGATATTCAATGGCAATCAGTCAGATGCAAACGAATGCTGCAAAGTAATCCCACAAGTCCCTAATATATCCAACTTTCCATCAGAGGCGAAGCGGAATCACGAGAAAACACATTACTAGCATGTCTCATCAGCAGTATCCCCCGATACATAAATAGAGCTCTAAAGTGACTTCATCTAGGGCGACTTGAGTTGCCCAACCTACATGGGTCATTGTCCACGTGCTCTATGGGCAACATTGACTGACCAGAGCAATACACGTTGTTTTGCCGACGCAAATACTCAATTTTCAAAGCAGTATTAAAATTTGGGCTGATCCAATTTGCAGCTGTTCTTGTGTTTTCCGTGAAATACTCTTGTTCTATTCAATGGCTCTAGATTTATTCATTGGATTACAGAAGCATGTCCTACCAGAGGTAGCAGGAGGTGAACGCAGCCCACTTAGATCTAATGCATCTGCAAGCATCGAGTCCCCGTCAATTACTTCTATACTAATTTTTCCACCATGTTAAAAAATGCGTCAAATGTCACGGTTGTGCAGAGACCGATCAAAGTGTATGCCGTTTATCCTAACGCATTATAACCTGTTCCGTCTAGAAGTCAGGTGGCGCGGTTGCCTCATAGTATGCCTTTAAATAACGCGAAGTGACTGAGTCTCACAGACGCAAGAAACATGGAAAACCTTATTCACAAGCAAGTTGATCAAATAGAAAATTTAAGAGTGAATGAAAATTATGCAATACATTTAGATTGAAGATGAGAGCAGCATTAGATTTTCAAACGAACTTAGGCCAGGACACAAGATGGAATCTGTCAGTCACAAAGAATCTAAACGAACACTGCAACTGAACTAGAATTTTGGGTGAATAAATATCTTTTAGGATTTTCGAACCGTAAAAGCACAGCAGGTTCCATTCCACTATGCTCCAATCTTGCCTTCGTCAGCTGGCGTAGACGTTGACACCTATTCCTCCTTCGTGTACAAACGGAACCCCAGTTAGTGGTGTTTGTGGAACAATGAGCGCAGAAGAGCTCGACGTTGATTCACCCTGACTGATGCACGTGAAACAGCACCGAGATAGTCAAGTGTAATTCAAATTATGTTAGAACAAAACGGAAAACTGGACGCTATGGTTTCGACAGAGAGGCCGATACATATGTGTGTAACGTGCGGAAGATATATCCGCATTGGCACATAAATGGATAAACGTGGCAGCATATATGCACTAGTGTAAAATGCATTTTTGAGAACACTGCATTCGTGTAACATTAAGCCTTCAGAGCGTACTCGAGAATGGGTCCCATTTTGAATCTTCTTTAACACTTAAATGCTTGTCTAAAATGTCATCAGCAATAAACTCAGCTACAGATGCTTTTAGCGCACCGAAATATTCTGCAACACTAGGCACAAAAGACTTCCATTAGTCGCCATCTTGCTTGGCGATTTCACTTATCTGAAAAAAATGTTTCGCCTTTTTGAACCTGTTTGCCTATCTGTGAATCTAACCACTCTGAACAATGCACACATTTTCCTTCTACCAAATCAACCATGAAGCTGGTATGTTACTCGTCTCCAAAACACATGTGGATTTGCTGTGCACAATTGCCTAATGTGATTGAATCTGCTCGTTATTTACCAATTTGTTGCACTGCTTGTCTTTGTTGTCCACGACGCTGCCATGTTCTATGACCAACAGGCTGAATTCTCATTTGCTATGAGGAAATTTGACGTTGTGCCTCCTTGTTTTCTATCGTTTGAATACGTGTATGATTACCTGAGGATAAATCGGCTGATATCTCAACTCACTGAAATCTAAAGCAATCTGATGATTTAGCACCTTGCTGCAAAACAAAAACGTCCTGGTTTGTCGTCCACTCATGTGGCTGATCGTTCCGATGGTTAGTCACTTTGTCTGTCCCTAGAAGTAGGTGATAATCGAGGATATTTTGAAGACAGTTGGTTTGGAAACAATGGGCATTTGCGTGCTTTTTGGTTTCGGCAAGCTAGTTGTTCATAATGTAACATCAAAGCACGTTAAACCACGTAAAAGTATTCTTCGGTAACCTAGGGGGTAACAATTTCTTCATAATCAGTCATGGACTAGATGCTTCAATCGCAAATAGATTAGCTTAGTGATAGATAGAGTGGTGTAGAAACGATTTGATAGGTGTGTAAATGTACAGACAAATATAAGGAAATAGTGCTCTC
Source organism: Clonorchis sinensis (assembly GCA_003604175.2). NCBI lineage: Eukaryota > Metazoa > Platyhelminthes > Trematoda > Opisthorchiida > Opisthorchiidae > Clonorchis > Clonorchis sinensis. The sequence goes on along the minus strand of CM030371.1, from coordinate 20,099,072 downwards.
TCCAAATATTTGAAAAACAAAGAGAGGCTCAATCGCCACGAGCTGCAAATGGGCTAGCACGTATTCAAGATGGGGCATAGAATCATCCGGTAAAACGAACGAAAATGAATTACCCTTTTGGAAAATACATACGACTCATTATTGTGTGAAGACCAGATATCTGCTAAGATGGATACAGTACGCCTGAAGCCTGGCTGTTTGTATTGAAAACAGACATGCAGGCACATTTTAGTCACTGGATATCTCACCACTGCTGAAAAAGCCCCAGAAAATAACAAGATTAACGGTGTTTTTTAACTGTATACTTAATCCTGTGAAGCACTGTGGTGCTTCACGTACTCTTTGTGTTTTACCGGAAAATCTATTCAGAGGTGTACGGATATCCTCATACGCGTCAGTTACTGGAATTATGTGTTTAAGTTTTCAGATTTGGGCTTCCGAGCGGCTTTTGGTTTCTGACAGCGGTCTACTATTCAGAATAGTTACTACACCGGTTCTGGTGGTTGGCGAATTTTCCCCCAAGGCGGATGCATCAAAATGATATATGAGTACATCTCGGTCACTGAAACGCGCACCGGTGCTGCCAAAAACCACAGAAAATAGCAAGGCTAACACTAATTTTCTGTTGTATAGTTACTCCTGGGAAGCACCAGGAACGACGTGGTGCTTCATGGATTCTTTGTCTATGGATATCCTCATACGCCTCAGTTACTGGCAGTTTATGATTGTGCTTTCAGGTATAGGTTTCCGAGCACCTTTGAATACACCTGATGAGAAGTAATAATAGATTGGATTTCCTAAAGGCTTCTGACAATGGTCGACCGTTCGGAATAGCTACTATACCGGCTCTGGTGGTTGTCGAAAAGTCCCCAGGCGGGTGCATAAAAGCGCGAAGGTATTTTAGTTACGAAGGCAGACGAATACGTGGACCAAAATATGTGTATATGGATAAAAGTAGGAACAGAGTTAATAAAGGATAGATAGAAAGAAAGAAAGTATCAGGAAGGTCAGATTCCTGAAAGCAACTACTGAATGCCCGAAATCTACTGAGACCCTCAGCTCTGTAGATGTTGACCAGACAGACAACGCCCCCTCAATATACAGCACCTCACAGCTTTCTATCAAACCCAGACAGCGCGAGTCAGCGTTGCTCAAGGTCAGACAACGCCCCCGCAGTATGCAGCGAGTCGCAGCCTATACCAAGACCAGACTGCGTGCGTCAGCATTGGACCAAGTTAGACAGTGTCCCACCAATGACTAGCTTGAGTTGTATTCTCGCACTCGCACGTACTCACGCTCCCGCACTCGCTTGTTCGGAATATAGTTGTCGTGTTCCCTTCCGTGAGTCTTTTTCCGGCACTAGGCACTGGAGCGGGTCAGCAATCAGATACAGCAGATTAGCGAATCAGCAGACATAACAACGACAGTGTCGCATGTGAATGATAAAGTAACTCTATGTGCGTGAAAAACTCGTCAATGAACGCTTTATTTAAGTAAACAGGAAACAAGGGTATTAGTTTGAGCAATGTTTAGCTCACTGAGTTACGGTAGGTTGAAATCTTATCGGGTACTTGGAGCCAGTACATGATGGATGGATAGATAGATAGATAGATAGATGGAGAGATAGTGAGGTAACGGCCGACGCGGATCAAAAGTGGCCAAGTTGTCTCATAAGGCAATAAAGTGACAATTTGTAAACACTTAAGAGGACATTGGTCCAATGAGTTTCAATCCAGAAGCTTTCATTGTGGCACTAAGTCCAATCACGCCTAATTAGTTTCAGCATTCATGAACACCCAAAGTGATGAGTTGGCGCAGCGGTGAAAGTGGTATTTTCTTGCATTCGTTAAAAACGGTTATAAATCTCTATTGGCCTTTATGGGCTATCGGCAACTGCAATGAGTTAAGTGGCTTGTGTTCAGTTATTTCAAAAGTTATTCAGTTGATAATTTACCGTATTTTCCGTCAGAAGAGTGTCAATTGCATATTTTACATTCAATTCAGGCTACTTATCGATTAGACGAAGCATTCTCTTCCAGTATTTATTTGTTGAGTAGTGCACCCAAGAAAGTGTGCGGATGGACACATGCATAAATGTTTATGGCGACAATAAGATTCCCAACTGACCAATTGGAAATGGGGCTAGATATCCAGCTGGATATTGTAATAGACATGAATACAATAATATTTAGAAATATACATTAGCGAGTGTTCGTATTTTTTGAATAAAATTATTCCAAAAACGCTCATTCCTTGAAATGAAACCCCAATTACATACACGCATTAGAGCAGAGTGTGGCTGGCGTAACATCCGTGGGCTTTCCGTGCAAAACAGGTGCCGAAATGTTTGCTCGCAATCTAATCTCAACGATAAATTAACCTGCGGGTGGCACATTAATGAATGTGAATACAGGTTAGAGGAAACGATTTGCACAAAGGATGATGCTCCATAGAGAGTGAACCACCAAGAACAACAAAATAGGTTCATCAATTGGTGCAATGGATTGGAGAAGTGGAGAGCATGTGTGTGAACAAAAGTGAATATATAGATAGTGGAAACACTCGAAGACATATGCGTGGAAACCTAGATAGATCAACACATCAGTTGAGGTATGGTTCTTTTTGCTCTAAAATCAAGTATTTCACAATAACACTGCTTTCTAGATTATGCGTGCTGCACCTTCACAAGACAGCAGGCAATTATGCCCGGGAGCCTACGTAGTAGTCCGATGAGCGCTTTTTGGAAGTTTCAAAGCTCCGCTTGTTCCCACGCATGTCCACTGGTCTTCGCAAATGCAGTCTGCATCAAAACTTACGAAATTGAAAATGCATGCATCGGAGGTGGACTACCAGTGTAATACAAACTTCAAGAGAGTTTCTATGATGATATGCTAATTAGCAGTTGTAAACCCCTTTTCCGTTTTGTATGTAACGGAGCCTATATTTGTATCAGCTTATTCGAGGAACCGACAGGAGAACTCAGCTTCACAGCTTGGGCGCTCTCTCAAACATTTTAGAAAGTTAGTAGGAATTATCTCTTCGAAAGTGTAAGTATTTTCCGCTGACTATGCTGTATTTCTTCAGCGTTGATGCATTCATAGAACATATGCCAACAAGCCTCACCAGACCATTCTAGACTGCGATATCCATTTGAGATGCTCGTAACGTGAGAGGATGAATACTACGGTTGACTACAATGTAGTCAACATGTACCATACCAAATGACCGGGTTAAGTAGGAAATTTTCAACTCAAATAGTCAGATCCAGGCATACAAAGGCCTAATAGAGTTATCAAAGCAAAGGGGATTTAAACCAGTTGGGTATATGTCCTTTTCTAAAGCCATCCAGCTTGTTTTCTGGCCAGGTAGACATAAAAGGCAATTACAATGTTGTTTCCAAACCTGCGTAAAAAGCAGATCTTCTTGAGATCTTCTGTAGGAAAAAGGAAGCATGTAAGGTTGATGTGTAAACATCACGTAACGTAAAAAGTTACCCACGAATAAATTTTGTACTTAGGTGCATTTCACCCAGGCGGTCCACCAGATGAGAAAGGGAATAACGCGGAATCGGAATTATTAGAAATAATGGAGTCCATGACAACAACATTTCAAGAGCAGGGGAGAATAACTAATTTCGTTCGAGAAAATAGTCGTGTACGAGAAAGAGTTCAAACTGCACACGGTGTACACCAAGTCAGATGAAAATGCAGACATTTTGTACTCTGGAATCGTATGGATAATTTTTGAGAATATTCTGGCATCGTTATGAAAGGGTTTGATTACGATGCCATAGGGAACGTAGCCCGGGTGATTTGAAAGTACATCAGTGATGATTGGGAAATACTTTACCCGTGACGTACGCCAAAGGATCTGAATGTTTACATAAAAGGCATGCGTATTAGTAAGCAATGGAAAGGATGGAGGGGAATGTTACTGACATATACAAGAGTTAGTCTAACGGGAAATACAGTGTGGACACTAATGGACTAAATATATCCCGCGTCATACAACATATTTCCACGTTTACATGTGATCATACTTGTGCTAAAACGGCATCTAAATATTTGAATCAATTTTGTTTCCTCCACAACCTACTTTCGTAGAAGATGGTAAGCAATTTTACTGACGACCAAACTGGGGTTTTTAAATGCAATTCTTCATTTGACGAATCTTTTCTCATTATTTGTTATCCAATAAATTTTGAAATAATCAATTTTCAAAAATTGTACCCTCAATAACAGATGGTACGTTCGCATTTTTATTGCTCACCATTTGTAATATTCGCCTTCCTCTAGTTCCGAAATTTTGTTAAATGGCTAATCCGTAAAACGCCAGCTACTCTGCGAGCCTATTGGTATTTATATGGACATATATATATTTGACATATCAGGACGGATGCATTTAGTATCTTGAAAACTAAACGCCCTCACTCGGTTCGACACGATACACTGCATCACTTCATAATCTATATAAATCCAAATTCAATTTCGGGTACTAAGTTACCTCCGATGCGGTGATTGAAAACTACAAAGCAAACGCTGAAAACGTGTACTAGCGCCTGCGAATCGGTAATCCAGGAAAATGTTTTTTCATGTGAGTGCGTTCGATTGATTGAGCGGATAAAATCAAATAACTGAACAGCATGATGATGGCGGTCTAAATACATCCAAAGTGTCTGTTAAGTAGGTGGTAATAAGCCCGCTTTAGGAGTAAGATTTTACAACATCATTCCGTTCCAGTTAAGCAAAAAACATCGCACCATTGCGCAGATCGTCCGCATATGATACTTTACGCACTGAAATTGATTGTGGGAATATACGCAAAGCAGGATGATTAAGTCTAATCATTCGTGTAATTGGATAAAACCTGGACTACAGGCTTCCTCGGGGATTAAATGTGGACCATGTTATTAGATGCACCAAAAATATTTCATGCCACGATACGATCAGAGCGATATTCTGCAACCAACATTCGGTTAGGTTTCAATAAGATGATGGCAGAATGAAGGGACATCCAGTGAAATCAACGTTCGGAAACTTTAACCTCATTCATTACCATATATTTTCTAGTGACTGTTGTGCCACTAGGATGACCCCGTAAATCAACAGTTCGCTTTCTAAATACGCTGTTGGAATAACAAAAAATATGAACGTTTGATTAATCCAACATAAAGGTTGGAGAACATGATACCTGCTACATAAGGGACACGTTGTGGGATATCTACCTGCTACGCTTGACATCTGTCGATGACTACTTGATCAACCACATACTGATCCACCAGTAGTGAGAAGACTGAAGAATATTTTGAGGCTAATAAGTTCGCTTGTCAAGTGGGTACCTCTCTCTGAAAAGGTCATCCGCCGTAATATCACGTTGCTCTATCATTTTCAAATTTCCAACATCAACTTAAGGAAGTGCAGTAAACATGCTTTCTTGCGCTGAGTTGGTATCCCGCCGGAAATCTACTTTTATCCAGGCCTTTTCCAACTACTTGCTATACTGTGCTTGGCTAATAGTGGAAGTTTCAGGGGTAGACTCGATCTGGTCAACAGACGGATAGCAAAGCGTGTACGGTGGCAAATTAATTTAGTACGGTTAAGAATGTACTTCCTAACGATTGGGATTTAGGACGTGTGATTCACAAAAGTGTAGAAATGGAAGACGTAGGTCTGACATTTAGGCAAGTTCAGGGTGAGAAACACTAACACCCACTTGGCTGTACATTAAGAGCCCCCGGCAGGCACTTAGACGAGAGAATGTGTTGGCTGATGCATATTTTGATGTAAACGTCTACACAATAATATCTCATGATAGTATCGGTTGTATAAACACACGGGTTGCCAGCTGGGCGCAATGTTAAATTATTTCAAAGACTATATTTTGGACCACGCTTTGATGTTCAGGCGTGCTTATATTTTCGCCGTAATATTATTAACTATAAGAATAATAATATTATTGTAACAACGAGTAATAATATTCTTTCTATGTACAAAATCTTTCCCCATAACCGGCTAAGCAAGCGTCTGCACTTTGCCAATAGCTGGCTGCCAATACAACACTTCGTTTTGTTCTTCAATTTTTTACAGTATATTTTCACCCACGATAGGACTGGTTACTCGCTCTTTAAACACTTCATCACCAAGCAGCAAAGGCGCGTTACTTTTTGGACTGCTATGCTAATCGTGCTAGAGAAGTCGCCTTTAAATTCCAACAGCAGCAAACTGCACCAGACAAATATTTTAGTCCGATTAAGCTGCCGGAATCAAATAACTCAGCTCACTAACTAGCCGAGATGTTCCCTATAAAAGCCCTGTGTAGGCCGTTCGCTAGCAAAGATATTTAGATAAATAGATAAAAGTGTCAGTAAACAGCAGAAAAAATGTTTATGCTGAGTTCTACCAACCCCTGACCCCTGGCATATGGACAGATTGATAGAATAAAACAATGCTGAACAGATTCATATAAGTCCTTAGGATAAGTAGCCAGATTTTAGAGAGAGATAAAAAGATATAGTGGTAAACCGAAATTTCTGATAGACATGTACATACACCTAACGATATACTGACCAGTTAAAACGCACGGTCAGTAAATTATGTAGAATTTTAGTCATTTCGACATTTCGGATGTTCGTGTTGCACGGAGGAAAATTGCACTTCCTGCTGTGTACTCAGCTGCGTCTTTTCAATTGCATTTGGGATAAAACGAATGCACATCAGACCAGTGAATTCGTGACATACGCTCCCAAATTTCTGCGGTTTTAGAAATGGTATGCCACGTTGATATTATGATGTTTCTACTTGTTGCATCATTCTGTCATGCTACATCCAGTTCTTAGTTTTCCACTTGTTACTGTACTTCCACTCGATGTAGCAAGAGATAGGTATCCGGGTTAAACTGCTTTAATTTTAACTTTTACATTTCACATTTAAATGAAAGGGGCTAACATGATATGATTAAATGTTGAAACACATTGTAGTCGATTTAGAGGTCTAGGCGCGACCAAAAGTGTTGCTGCCAGATCGAAGCCAAAAAAAGTGGAGGCTTTCCTACTTTCGCAGCTTATAATCGTCAAGCATACTCGGAGCGAATTGTCCGTTTTCCTCTAAATCAATGACAACATGGTTGAGAGTGCAGACTTCGAAGTGTTTAGGGATGTAGCTGATTTCGGACGTACAGAATCTGCAGCTAGGTGCGATGCAGGGCGGGCAAACCGATCAGTCCTAGAGCTGGGACCTGCGGAGGACGTACGGCAGTGAAGCATCAGTGTCAACACTGATGTTGCTGTCGATGATGATGATGATGATGAAAGTGCAGACGATTCGTAGGATATCCAGAAGCAACTGAGGTTGCATATTATATGTGAGTTTTAGATTGTGAGCATCCGTTCAAGAGGAAAAACCTATTATTTTTTTCTTCCTCACATTCGTCACATGCACTGAATTGAAGCTTACTTCAGTACTCAATACTCAATACTCAAAATAATGTCTTCTGTGAATATTATTGTTAATCAACCAGTTAGCAGTCGCACTTGCTGTAAAACGTGGACAACGGCGAATTCCAATTCTGTTATAAAGAAGCAGATTAAGAGATTTATTGACTGACTAGTATCATCTCAGCCTGACCTGTCATGTGTATATAAATAGGTATATATATACATCCACATGGATATCCATTGGCATGTTAAACGTTGTCCTTAGATTTCTTGCGGTGCAGCAGATGGAAATTGCGAAATAATTTCCTCAATTGGTTGCATACAGCTGATGTAAAAAAAACATGTTGCCTTTAAGACGTTTCAAGCACACACTTTTCCTCAGCATCGTTACACTCGCTTATCCCCAAGATGAATAAATGCTGGAAACAAAGAGACCCCATCTCTATGATGGAACATGTAAATATGCTCAGGCTTCTTATGGAAGTGCGTCATGATGCAGTCAGAGAGATATTCTGGAATATGCATTCATTTATGACCTTTGAGTTGTTCCCTGAGTGGGCAATCTGATTGCAAACGTTTCATCACCGATCGAGGTGACATCATCAATGTGTTGGCAGGGTGCATGGTGGACCGTAGCGATGAGTTGGTGGTTGTGCTGACCGCGCAAGCATAGGTGGTTCCATTGTGCATAGGTGAGATATATCACCCCAGATTAAGACACACAATGAATGCTCAATCACACAAATGATGAGGACTACTCTGCTTAGCTCGGAATTTTCGGCCAGGCCATCAATGTTAACTAACCCGCACATGAATCCCTATAATCGTGTACAAAAAGCATGATCACTCGGTGTTATGATCTTATGGATTGCTGCGAATCAGCAAGTGCTTATAGTATGAAACTCATAAATCTTCAAAAGTTAATACGGTGTATGGAGAACATCATTATGTTGATTATTCTGTTCCAGCTATTTGTAAACGTGTCCAGTGGATTACTGATTGCATCTGTTGCCCGCTCCACGTGCAATTCGATTTGTTCACACACCTGCTAAGGAGTTGAATTCAATGAACCACTTCTGAGGTTCGTACACAAGGAATGTTACTGCTCGGTTTCATTCATGTCAACTTGCAGGATGACGAATGATTGCAACAATGAATATGGGGTTGATATGATACTTTATCGAACAAATGAACAAACAACTGGACATTCATTTCGGTGGAAATTTTGGCCACAATTAAAAACATAGGTGGAAAATCTACATTATATGTTGTCGCATTTACAAACTTATCGTACTCATCGCACAAATAATTTTGAACAAATGTTATCAAGTGGCTGGTTATCCCGCTGATGAGTAAATCTAATTTTGTTGTGTTTAGTTTAGCAATTAATCTCACAATATGTGCAAACTTGTACCATGTCTTTTAGGAGTCACACCTTAGTTCATAAACATTACAGAAAAACGATGCATAATAAAATGTGATCAGGTACTAATTATTAAATCATTAAAAATATCATTTGGTCGTGTCTAAAAGCGGAAGCTAGTTACTGAATATGAAGGATCTGATGAATCATTTAAATATGCCGCACCATGGTCCTATGCAGTATAATTTGAGCAAACACAAACTCAGGATGTTCCAAGAAAATCAATACAAATATCCTCGTCTGGTTCAAAGTAGTCGATTTAGTCATATTTAGGATCTGAGCGCGCCTGCTGATTTTGGATGCCAGTGAGCCCTTATTTGAAATCTTCCAAGGCACACGTTTAAAACGCATTTGCTGGCGTATTACTCTGGTCATGAAAAAATTAACTCAAGCAAAAAACAGAGTAGGATCCTTCATATTATATGTGCGATCGCTTTCGATTCTGGATTGGCTGCCAATTCAGACATCGGACGAAATCCGTCAGTCACCAGTAGACTGAAAATAAACTGCAATAGAACTACAATTTTCAGCGACAAAGTATCATTTCGACTGTCCAAACCTTAGAAATCCTTGAAGGTTTTATTTCACCAAGGTTGGCGCTCGCTATCTCGCTTTACGTTTTTATTAGTCGTAACTACTATTATATCTGGAAATCTAAACACTCATAAAAATGGACACGTTCTGCTTCTTCAAAATCACAACATAAAGGTGGTACGTAACTGTTTCGAATTATTCCTGCGAAACTCATCACATTTAGCGTTCTGATACGCACATTGTTCATACGTTTCAGTCAAATGAGGAGCTTATGAAGATTAGCTAGCTAGCACTGCAGTCATTTTTGGTGTATACTTCATCCTGGGAAGCGTCAGGAAGAAGTTCGTGCTCAATAGAATCTTTGTGCCCCAACAAAAAAATAGTGAAGGTTTATCCTTATAAGCCTCAGTTACTGGAATTGTTTGTTTGAGCTTTCAGTTACAAGTTTCCGAGCAACTTTTGAATACACATGAAAAATGACTTAATTTTCTAGAGGTTTCTGACAGTTGTCGACTATTCGGAATAGTCACTATCATCGACTCTGGTGGTTAATGAACGTTCCAAAGAAGAACGGACTAAAACGTCAACGCATCATTGACAGGGCTAATGGGGACCTTGCTGCCGCTGTATTGTTATACAAAAATATTTATACAGAAGCACCTGAGGAATGTGCGCAACACCTACATTGAACGGTGTGGGCAAAAGGAAGCATAGAGGGCGGTGGCCAGAACAATAGAATGCAATATATGCGGTCAGAAAATAGATAAGTAAATGAAAATGTAAATAGGCAGGGATTGGACAGACATATAACAAACAGATCAGCAAATATGCGGATATTTATACTTATAGAATTGTAGGTATAAAGATGAACGGAAAGACTGACGAAAATATAGTATGTGGATGAACATATATATAGAGGTATATAAAGATTTATAGACAGATTGACAAAGCGATTGAATTGTTGTTAAATATATACATAGAAAGCCAAATATATTTATCCGTAAACGAACACCCGTTGAAATAGTTAGACAAATGGACGACAAGATAATATCACAGGTAAATATAAAATGGATGGACAGTTTCACGAATTGGTAATTAGTGCTTGTGCACACTTGTATGGATAAGCTCATTCTGTGACCAGTCATTTGGATAAAAGAAAAACACATGTAGCGGAGATAACTATTTTAGAGAACTCGAATGCGGACACACAAAACAAAACGATACCGTGCGTTTTTCCCTGCAGTTTATATTAATAGTATATTAACAGTAGTATTAACAGTAGTAGTAGTAGTAGTATTAAAAGTAGTACATTAATAGTGAGTGATAGACGGATTTTCAGACACTTGATTAAATGTGTGAACGATTGAACACGCGGAAACAACAAAACGTGTTTAGGAAGTTTCCTTATCCCATATACTTATATGGAATTATAAAGGCTGCAATTTGAAAGCATCTGTTTGGATTCAAGGGCCTCTATTCTAATCAGTAACTCAAAGTATCTAAATAAGTCCATGGATGCACCTGTTAATGTACGACCTAGATTTCGGTAATATCTGGTTCGAGATACAGCACACTTTTTTTTCTAGTATTATTTCCTTTGCTTAGTCTTGTAGATTTGTTTGACTTATTTTGTTTTACGACTTGTTGCCTTTTGCGAATTCTAATGCCCAACATAGAAAGAGGTATGTATGCAAGTTACGTTTCTCAGTATTCTGGTGTACGTCACTGATTTTCTCACATGACACGTCGCTGTGTTAAAGAAAGCAAATGGCAAACAAATAACACGTGACCATGCCACGTCAATTGTGGATGAAATGATGCGTTTTAAACAAACACGGGATGGCCAGTAGTCGAGCGAATGGATCTTATAATGCAAGATATATATAGATATATACACAAAATTGATGGTATTGGAATAGGTGATATGGCCTGTGACAGGAACTCAATAAAATAGATGCCTTTGATGCAACGTCAGAATCTGCCGCGTGATTCATGGGTACCAACTGTTGTCGCATATTGTTACGCCATCTGCAGTAATACAGGACTGTTCCCGACGGAATTTTGTTAACCAGTGAAGTCAGTATTGCTTGCTTGTTAAGTCCTCGCCCGACCGAACCCACGTTTCTTGATCTCTAATGAGCTGAGTGTGTTGCTAGGATTTTCCGAAGTGTCCGTTGTTTGATCCAAACCTCGGCATCCCGACAGGCCACGTGTTGGCTTGAGAACCTGGGCGGGATTCAGCCACCTAAACCGGGTCCAAAAGAGCTTAAGTTTGATTGCCTCCAAAACAAACCTTGTCAGTTGTCATCTTCAGAAGGAAAATCCCGTGCGTGGAACATACTTCGTTTTTGTTATTCGTAACACATTGAGATTTATTGAACGGTCAAACTAATAAAGCAAGGCCAACTGTCTACTGGAAGCCATTTTAATTGGGAACCCAGTTAATTGCCAACCACAAGATTTATAATACAAAGGTTTTGCTAGGATCACCAGAAGCTTGGAGCGTAAGATTTATAATGCATGACAATATGGAGTGGTTTGGAAATAAACTTGGGTCTTTTTATGTGTTTTGTGTACACACTATATGTGAGATAAATAAAAAGCACAACTTGAACAACTAATATCTCCTCTGGAATCTGACATAGATTACGGAATGTGAGTCATCGAGATAAATTAAATATGTTCACCGTAACAAGTTCTGATTTTTTGTTTGGATTCAAGAGGAGTGTAGTAAATAGGATACGGAGGATAAAATGTTCACAGACTACTGAACTCGGGTAAAATAGCGGTAAACAAAGTCCACAAATAATTGATTCCATCTAGAAATATTCTCCTAGGTTTGTGCTCCTGCCTCCGTCTTCTGGCCGATCTCCTCAGAGATGTCGGCATTTACGAGCAAAGAATAAACGAAACATTGTATTCAATAGGAGTGTACAATGAACACATACAGACTCAGAAAACTCTGCCCATTGCTATGTTATCCGTTCGGACGCGATTGCGGTAAAAAAAAGCTCAACTGAGTTTTTTGTCAAAACAAATTATCAGACTCAATAAATTAGCACGAACGTTGCACTCCAGTCGCATTCATGCCTTAGAGCTGGGTGTGCTTTGGTTACCAATTAGGGGGGTTCTGGGCAAAATACGTGCAAAAGTGCTTCCTCGTAACCTAATCTGGCCGATTAACTGACCCGCAATTAGCACATTAGTGAAAACGACTACAGGTTAGAGGCAAACATCTACACAAATAAAAGGATGATGCTCCATAGAGAGTGAACCAACAAGAAACCAAAATGTGTTCAAATATTTGTACAATGGACTGGAGAACTCGGAATAATATTTGGAGGAAAGGTTGATACAAATATGGTGGGAACATAGATGGATTACCATCAATTAACGTATTGGTCTATCGACGTCCGTTTTGACTATTGCACACACAAATTACGCCTCCTGAAATCACAGGTGAATGCAATTCAATTTGGAATTTTGCTTCCTATTTCGCTGCTATGGTGAATAGAAGCTGCAAAATAAACCCAGTGCAGACATGTTGGCGCACCCAAAAACCATGCAATACTGGGACTGAAGTTTGTCCATTTTATCTTAAACGACTGCCGTTTTCCTTGTTTTGATCACATTATTCTGGATGCGTTTAAATCGATACTGTCGCTAGCAAGACATACAGTAAACAATAATATGCATTATTTTGGCTGCTCAAAACTTCCCCTTGAAGAAGGTAAGTAAATTGTCTGTCATCTTACACAGGTTGCTCTGAAACCGCGTTATTTTGGAGATATGTTATATGCGAGTTTTGGATTGTTATCGCCTGTCCGAGAGGAGAAAACCTAATATTTATTCCTTCCTCACATACCTGAAATGTATTGAATTGAAGCTCATTTCCTACTATACGCAACAAAATCTTTATCAGCTCTAAATATTTTTGATAGTCAACGGTTATCAGTCGCACGTACTGTAAAATGTCGAGTGGGGCAAATTTCAATTCTCTTATATAGAAGCAAAATAAGAGATTTATTTCCTGACTAAAATCATCTCAGCCTGACCTGTCATATATACATACATATACATCAACAGGATATCCATTGACCTATAAAACGTCCTGTCCTTATACGTCTTGCGGTGCCGCAAGTAGAAATTGCGGCTTTTAATGGAATAATGCCCTCAAATGGTTGCATCTAACAGATGTACATTAACATGTTATGTACAGGAGGTTTTAGGGACATATATCGTTGCGCAGCATCGCCGTAGTCGCTTATCCCAAGGGAAATAAATTCTAGGAACAAACGAAACACATCTATGCCATGAAAAACGTACATCTCTTCAAGCTTTATATTGATGTGCGTCCCTCTGTATATCCAGTGCGCAACTTCCAGACATCTGGGCATAACCATTGGCAAGCTGATTCAAAAAGAGTGGCAGCCGTATACAGTCCATTGTGATGTGCAGATGAATAATCGGAAAGATCGCGACAAGCCACAGAGAGCCACACAGTCGATTGAATCTCGTCTGTATTTACAAATGTGCTTCGCCGCTCGTGTGATTGGCTAGCAATTGAACACTTACGCCAGGTAGACTAACAACTTTAGCTTAGGAGAGTTTATACATACATAATGTTCATTTCTAATCTTCATTGTACATTTGGAGAAAACAAACGTGTTTTTCCAAACATCTCAACGCATTATACGAGTATAAATTGGATGGTTGACTGATTCCGCAGATGAGAAATATCTAAGGCAATTCGATTGTTTAGCTTTTCGCTTTCATGTTCACTGTAATGACCAGTCGATTGAGCTTTAAAGCGCAATTTTCTTGGTTTGTCGGATGGTTCGACGATCACTGTGTCACAAAGGGCAGAAGAGATATTCTTGGGTCTTTTAAAGACAAGCGGGTTGAAGGCAACAAATATATTGCGTATTCTGTGTTCTGCTACGCAAATTGTTCATTTGTTGAAGTCAAATGTTGAGCCTGTGAATATTAGCTGGAACACTGTTGCGTTTAGGTGACAGTGAAAGTGCTGTAATTTAGGAAGCCCACTCATTCCCCACCAAACCTGGGGACAAATTTTGGAGACCAAAACAATAAACATTTCTGCATAAATAGCCATGGTCGAAATGATTCAAATGCAGATAATTAAACCGAGTTTAATAAACTCGGTTTCTAACCTTTGATTAACTGTGCGACTAAATACCAAGGAATACTCACGCTGGGAATATTAAAAAGTTAAATCTATGACAGTCTTTACATATTTGTGTATATAATGTGCATCTGTTATGTTTACCAGACATTTGGAGAAAAAGAACATGATTTCACAAAAACATCAATCCATTACACGAGGATACATTGGCTGGTTGACTGATTGCAGAAATCAGGAAGGTCTAAACGAGTCTGTTTACTCAACATTTCGAGTTAATTTTTACTGTTATAGTTATAGTTAGTTGGTCGATCGAGCTGCAGAACATAATTTTCTTGGTTTGTCATCCACTCGCTTAGCCGACTCAGATGGCTGGTTCCTGACTCTGTCCCTATAAGCAGATGAAACATTCGTGGATATTTTGAAGAAAAGCAGTTTGAAATTGGCGACCAAATTTCGTGATTTGATCCCTGCAACGCAAATCGTTCATTCGTTTTTGTCAAATTAGAAGTTTGCGAAGATTAGCGGGAACATATTTGCGTTTAGTTGTGCAAGCGCTGCAATTTAGGAAGCACATTGTTTCCACACAAACCACGTGATCAATCTTTTGGTAACCTAAGTAACTACCAATATCTGCATAAATAGCCATGGTTGAGATGATCCAATGGCAGATAAATGGACTCAGTTATAGGAAGAGGGGCATAAACTATTCGTCAGGTACATAAATTTACAGGCTAAAATACAAAAATGGAACTGTATACAAATATATATGTATGTAGAATGGACAGTGGAGAAAACATTAATATGGTATTGGAATGGGCTACTGCGAACGCATAAAGGGGGCCTAATTTCATTCGGTAAAACGGATAAAAGTAATGTACCCTATCGAAGACATATACAACGCTTTATCGTGCAATTCAAAACATTTTCAATTCTATAGGCAAGA
This sequence comes from Clonorchis sinensis, assembly GCA_003604175.2. Taxonomy (NCBI): domain Eukaryota; kingdom Metazoa; phylum Platyhelminthes; class Trematoda; order Opisthorchiida; family Opisthorchiidae; genus Clonorchis; species Clonorchis sinensis. The sequence goes on along the minus strand of CM030371.1, from coordinate 20,083,594 downwards.
TGCCCGATATCGTGGATATCGTCTGAAATTTGACGGGTTGTCAATGCACTCAGTACGCCTAGGCGACAAGTCCGTGCAGCACAAGTTCCTGATCAGCCCAGATATAAAGCGGACTATATTGAGGGCAGATTTCTTCGAGAGCACAGATTTCGTGATTGACCTAAAATCAGGGAAAGCTGATGACAAGGTTTAGCGCAGTCAAGCTTGAAGGTTATCCAAACACTAATCTGCAAGTCTGAAAGCTTCCGTCTTTCAACGTACCGTCAGTGCAGTCCGTGGTCAAGGAATATTCCGAACTGTTCACGGCCCATAAGGATACGTTTGGCTTCTGCCCTTGGATTGAAAACGAAACATCCCTCTCGTCAGAACGCTTTTGACCTAACGGCCGCCGTCCCCTGCCTCTCCATCTACGGGAGGAGGTCCATAAACAAATTCAAGAAATGCTGAAGAATGGCATAATCGAAGAAGAAAATAGTGCGTACAACTCCCCTGTTGCGCTCGCAGGGAAAGCGGACGGAAATACAGGTTTTGCGTGCATTTCCGGCGCTTAAATGAACTGACCGTAAATCGGGTTGTAGCTGTGACTTCGGTTGCGGAGATTTTCGATTTCCTCCAGCATCCCAGATGTTTTACTGTGTTTGACTTACGTTCCGGATACTGGCAACTAACTATCAAGGTGGAGGACCGAGATAAAACGGCGTTTACTTTTAAGAACACCCAAAATCAACTTAGCCGAATGCCGTTTTGTTTGTCTTGGGCACTATTCACATTCCGGCGCTTGATGCTTCGTTTAACGAAGGGACTCCGGAATGTTGCCGTGTACGGAGACGATATCGTGGTGTACAGCAATTCGGAACCAGAGCACGCAGTTCACTTATAGGACGTATTGAAGCGGATCCGGGAGGCTGACCTGCGGATAAACGAAGGCAAGGCACAGCTCGCTCGGAGTTCGGTGACACTGCTGGGGCATAAAGTGGGTCACGGAGAGGTTAGCCCACTGCCAGAAGAATTGGCAAACATCGAGGATTGTGCTGTTCCCAATTCCAAGCGGTCTCTACGGCAGTATCTTGGATGTTCCACGGATGTTGAATCAGAAATTGACCCTCAAACCGCCCAGGGTCGGAGAGCTGTTTACTGTTGCAACGGACGCTAGTGATCGCGGTATCGGCGCAGTCCTGAAGCAGAGGAATGGAGTTACTGAATATTCTAGTCGTGTCCTGTCTAACGCTGAACAGAAGTACGCAACCAATGAGAAAGTATGTTTAGCGATCGTCTGGGACCTGGAGAGGTAGAGGTCATATCTGCTTGGACAAAGATTGGAGGAAGGTTGCAGCCGCCTTGTTGGAATGAAGGAGCATGGAGAACGGAGAGGGAGACAAGGCATTGGAAACTTTCCAGAGTCAGTTTGATCGGCTGAGTCTGAATGAAGCTGGCAAAATTTTCTGGGACACCGCCGATTCGGATGTTGTGCCGCACGTGGTACCTCGCGCCTTGAGACGGAAGCTTATTGTCGAATGCCATGAGATGGCACACACAGGATGCACCAAGACGTACGACTTACTTCGGCAGAGGGCCTACTGGCCCTGGATGAGAAATGAAGTGATGGATTATGTGGTGTCCTGTAAGCGTTGCCAACTGATGAAAGGGGACACGACAGGGGCAACCCATCCCATGGAACCTATTCCTGTCTCAGAAATCGGCGAGTTATGGTCCGTTGACGACATGGGCCCCTTTCCGGTGACAACTAGCGGGAATCAATATATCGTGATAATGACAGAACACTTGTCGCGGTGGATCGAGGCTGCAGCCGTGCCAAATCAACGGGCAACGACGATCAGCGGAGTGGTAATGCATCACATCGTGGCCAACCATGGGGTGCCAAAAATGATCCTAACCGATCAGGGGCCTTGCTTCGAGAGCGAAGAGTTTAGGAATTGTTTGCAGAAGCTGGGTATCAGACGGCTAAGGACGGCACCATACCACCCGCAAACAAATGGTCTAACAGAACGTAATAACCGCACGATCAAGGAGTGGCTGGCGGCCAAAGGAGGTGACTGGGAAGTGAACTTACCAATGGTGTTGCTAGCTCATCGTGCTTCCATACAGCCAACCACAGGCAAGTCCCCGTTTATGCTGATGTACGGTCGACATCCGCGCCTTCCGGTTGATCAGGAAATTGGATTGTCGCCGACAACACGCTTGTCTCCGGAGGAGCTAGATGAAGAAAGGAGGAAAGCTCGAGAAAACTTGACCGCCGTTCAGGCAAGGACTAGGCAGAAAACGGCAAGTAGAAAGGCACGATCATTCCCCATAGGCGCGAAGGTCAAGTGGAAGGATCATCAGAATCCTGGAAAGAGTGGACTGGGGCCGCGGAAGCAGGGAAACCAATGGCGAGGTCCGTTTATCGTTACCGACCGCCGAAGAAACCTGTATACAATTCAAGACAGTCGGGGATCGAAAAGAGTAAATGGGACGCAGCTTCGTAAGTAGCATGAAACACCCGAAGATCGGCCGAGTAGACCCGCTGCTGAAGACGACCTGACGGAGGTAAACGAACAACGGTGACAGGCGGACGACCTTTTGAAGGGGGAAGATGTGTAACGGTGGATACTACTGATGAGGCATGTGAGTAGTAACTCTTCTCGTAAATCCGCCTTGCGTCCCTTGAAAAGTGAGATCTGTTACGTAATTGGCGGAGTCTCTTTGTAGCGTTTGCCTGGATTTGAGTAATACTCAATGAATATCCGGAAATGACCAGGAAGACGCGTTCAAGTAGTAGGTGTTCAGTGTATATTCAGTTTTGTAAACGAGCTGCATATGAGAGCCTTGCTCCCCTGTTCAATAATCTGTAACTGTTAAGTTGGTGTTTTCAAATAGACAACTCCGCAGCGAAGGTCTTGCTTTCACCGGTAACCTCCGCAGTCCCATGAACTTTCCTAGAATCTGCAAAACTCCATTGGACCCAACACATACCCAACGGGATTTGCAAGTACAGGCTACGTCAAATCCTACGGAATCGCAAATGAGTTCATCGAGCGTGAACTACTAGTGTGATCGATCCTTCGAAAACATTTCCAATATGATATGCGGCTTAAATATTGTGAACTCGCATGCCTGTTCTGCATGTAACGCAGCCCATATATCCGTTATCCTATGCGCAAAATCGACGAAAACAATCAGTTTCACGACGCGGGTTCAAAATTTCGATTGGATGTTCAAGGTTAATTCGTGAAATGATGTATCAATCAAAGACATATTGGATTTTTTGAGTACATGATAATGGAATGGACAAATTTTATGTGCAATATCTGATTGATACGTCTGGAGAAAGCCGCCTAAACAGGACACAAGACACGAGCGAATGTGTATGTGGTGATACATTTACGTTACTCAACAGACAAAACAGTGTTTTTTGCCCACGTTTTCCAGTTAAGTTCCCGTATGTATCAGCATATAGGTAAAAACTTGCAAAAGCGTTCAGTTTCATCGTTCTGATAGTATGCACTCGTTGCTTTTTCCCACTTCTATTCCATATTTTCATTTAATCGAACATGTTAGAAATTAAGTCAGGGTTTTCTCTTGTACGGTACAAGTATTCTCCACCGGATATGCTATATTTCTTCAGCGTTGATGCATTCACAGGGCATACGCCACCAATCCCCAACAAACCATTCTAACCTTCGATATCCATTTGAGATATTTGGTGACGTGAGAAGATGAATACTACGACTGATTGCAATATAGTCACCGTGTACCATAACAAATGACCGAGTTAATTCAGAAAGGTCCATGCATGCATTCGCTGAGGCTGAATAAGTCATCGAAACAAAGGAAATTTAAACAAATTGGTCAAATGTCTTTTACTAAAACCGCATAACTTGTTTTTCGGTCAGGGAGACATAAAAGACACTATTAGTTAACATCAATTATAATATTGTTTCCAGTCCTGGTGATCTGAAAGTACGTGAATGATGATGGGGAAATACTGAACAAAGATTTACGCCGAAGCACTATTGAACCATTGACTGGCTCGAGGACAATATGATTCACGTATACAAGAGTCAGTGCAGCGGGGAATACAGAAGGCTCACGGAGAGAGAAATGACTATAACCGATAAATTTGTGTACCATATTGACTCTAATGGACTACATCAAGCACTGTATTATATACTATATTTCGACGTGATCGGACCTGTGCTGAAACGGTATGAAGTTGTTGAATCAAATCTGTTTCCTACCCAATCTACTTTCTTGAAAGATGGTAAGCAATTTTACTGACGACCAAACTGGTCTTGCTTAAAATGCAATTCTTCATTTGGTGAACCTTTTATCATTACATGTTATCCAAAAAAATTTAAAATAATCAATTTTCACAAACTGCACTATCAATGACAGAAGGTACGTTAGCATTTTCATTGCTCCGCATTTTTAAAATGCGTCTTCTTGTGGTTCCGGAAATTTCTTGAATGGATAACCCGTAATATGCCTACTAACCTGCATGCCTATGGGTGTTTATATGGACAGATATATATTGATAAATGAGAGATGCAACATTAATTATCTTCAATCCAAAACCACCTCAATCACCCGATTCGGCCGGCACTTTTAAAATTTTTTGACACGATGCCCTTTGCATCACTTAAGAAGCTAACAAAATAATAATCCAACTGTTGGCATAATTTGCATCTGACGGAGTGATTGGAACAATACAAAACAAACTGAGAAATCGCTCAGTAGAGTCTGTGAATTGGTAATCTAGCAAAACGTCCTCTAATTTGCGTCCTTTCGATTGCTCGAGTAGCCAAAATCAAAGAACTCAGCACACGTTGCTGCGAGAATAACCCCCTGTAGGATTTTGAAAGGCAAAGCTGAATACCTGAATAAATACATGGGTCGATAAAAGGATAGAACAAAGTGAGTTTGAGTGAGCTCAGATGTGTTACAATAGCCTGGTCATCAATGACGACTCGATTCAAAAGGACGCAAACCATAACGCAACAAAGGTCACGAACAGTCCACTAAATTCACGGAAAGACGCCGTCTCCGAACTATTCAATTACGATAACGGATAGCTTTCAAATGCTATATAAGCACAAAACGGATGTACCCACCCAAATGCGCACTGATGAGATCTCCTTGTATGGTGTCGATCGTAATACTACCGGCAGACACAGGACGCATCACTTTAGTACTGGTCAAGGCAGAGTACATCGGAAAGGTCAAACACGTCAAACTACTGGTCAATCAATCACGACCCAAATTCAAACCTCATCACTCGAATAAACACGACGCTCAAGCGCCTGCAAGCAACACACGAGATAACCAGTCAGGAACGATGGACAATGAAAGTCGATGACACCAACCTTGCACAATTCTACGGACTACCAAAGGTGCATAATTAAGGAACTCCACTTCGACTAATCGTTTCACTTCCGGGAACTCCATCTTACAAATTAGCAAACGAACTATGGAGAAGATTGCAACACTTGATTTCTGGATAGGAACATACAATCGACAATGCTGGTCCATTTCTACACACACGTCTTCAGTATAGAAGACGACGAAATCATGCTTTCATTTGATGTCACATTACTGTTCACTTCAATCAATCACACCGTCACAAACGAAACCATAGTGGAACTGCTTCGAAATAACCCAGACACGACAGAAACCATGAAACCTAAAATTATATGTGAGCTGCTGGACTTTTGCATGGATACACACTTTAGCTTTGATGGACAAATATATCAACAGCTGAAAAGGATTCCACTGGGATCTTCAGTATCAGGATTTATCGCCGAGGCGGTGAAGGAAAAATTAGAACGCGCGGTACTACCAATCATCAATCCAAAGCTATGGATGAACTACGTGGACGACAACTTTGTCATTATGAAGCAGGATGCATTGCACAGGACACACGAACTGTTCAATACCACGTTTGAAGACACCAAGTTTACAATCGAACTGGAGAACAATCGACTACCATTCTTAGACAGTGAATAGGAAGATATATGGGACTCTGGAAAACTGCGTGTACCGCAAAGAGACATACGGATCAAGTACTCAACTACAACAGTAACCGTTCAATGAACCACAGGAAAACCTGCGTCCAAACCTTGTTCAAGTGAGCGGGACACACTGCAGCACAACAGAGTTACGGAAGAAGAAAGAAAACTAGCCATTCAGAGTGTTCCAGAACAATGAATATCCAAGGAATTTTACCGAGAGAAGCTTGAGGAAGAAAACGTCTCACAAACAGCAACAAAGAGAACGAGCAACCAGACGGGTAGTTCTACCTTACATTTAAAATATATCACAACCACACTCTTGGCCCAAAAAGGGATCGTCGTGGCCCACAAACGGAATGCGACGTTGAGGAAACTGATCCTATGACCGAAGGGCAACCAAGACAAACCCAAGAGAAATAATGTGGTATAACAACTCAACTGCAACCACTGCAACAAATTCTACGTTGGACAAATTGGGAGGAAATTATGCACACGAATAAAGGACCACGGCGCGGCCGTCAGTAGACATGAAACCCTATCCTTGACATCCGAACACGAAGATCAAGAAGGCCAGAAATTAAACATGAAAAACGTGAAAATTTTATCATACGGAGACATGAGGCGCGGAAGGGAATTTCTGGAGGCATGGTACTCCACGGCTGATCCGATCAACCGATGCACTGAACTGGACCCAATTTACGCACCAATGCGTGCAAGGAACAACACCTCCACAGGAATACTCGGATCGAGCTAAAGAATGGATTCACAAACCAAGAGGCGAGGAACTGCTGGAAGACGGATCAACAAAGGTCACAAGCCGAAATCCAGAACGATCAACGACAGAGGACACCCCAACATCAACCACAGCAAGAGGGCAGTGGAGGCCAGGATTAGAATTCATGTGGTCATCGATCAACGAGGACACAAGATAACGGAACAAAGAATTGTGACCGAGGATGAACCCCGGCTGATGGCATGTATAATAACACACACTACTCAACGCACAACCAACAACCCATCGCTACGTTACAGCACGCTTCCTACCAACGCAATGATGATGTCACCTCGACTGGTGATGAAATGTTTGCAATCAAATTGCCTAACTCAGAGAACAAACCAACGACCAACAATTTGATCAATCACATACCGATCCACCAGCACTGGAAAAACTGCAGGATATTTCTAGGTTAATAACTTTCTTTGTCATGTATTTACGCATACCTAAAAGAAGGGGTGGATATAAATTTACTGAACTAGAAACACTGACACATAGATAAGTACAAACCGGAAACGAATCGTTCAGTAGATATGCATAGCTACGAAAACATTATTCATATTTGCTAATTTCCCTGGGCGGAGGAAAATTTACCGTTCGCTGCGGGCTCAGATGATTGTACTGAGGCGCGTTCAGCCGAAAAAAATGCATAGTATCTCATCAGACTTACCACTGGAATTAATGCCTAATGTAATCTGACACGAATGGCACATAACGTGTTAGCAATAAATTGACGCCCGTATAATACTAATTTGAATTTGCAATCTCGAAGATTATACATTTGTTTGCAATTTGCCATCGATATCCGAACTATTACACATGGATTCAAAAAACAAATCAGAATTAGGTAAGTTTTTGAATTCAAATTTGCTCTAATGCGATTTATATGATAATTGATGATAAATCAAAGAAATTTAGCAGAACCAACCGAAGCACTGATGACCTTGCGAGACAAAACCGGGACAAATGGAGAGACTCGTAGTAATTCCGCACCTATTTGAAATGGGCTTTTTGGATGAACTGCAGATTTAAGTTTCATTTTCTCCTACTCTCCACATCTGTCTGAACAAGCATTAAAAACATTGGATATACAAATATATGGCATATGTGGAGATGGCTATTTGCAGACTGATTCTCGTCAAGCCCGTGCAGCCTGAGGGAGATGCAACTAGCACATTTATGCCCCCAAGGGAATATACATGGTCGTTCGTACAAAGTCCGTTGTTCTCCCACTCATTGGATGCAAAGTGACCTACATGTACTAAATGCAACAACCTAAACAGATTTTCATTTCACATCCGGAAACTGGAAAGCACATGAGTTGGATGGGTTCACTCAATGTGACACTCAATTTGCTTATTCACCTTGGATGATCATCAATCGCGATTTTAGTCATCTCCACTAATTAGAGTATAAAAGGAACCAAATATCACAGAAATCAAATATTACAAGAATGAAGCGGACCCATTTGAATGTAAGTGACTTGGGGCTCCGAACTGCTCAGGATAGGGAGAAGAACCACTAAACCATGCAATCCGGCGTACAAACTACAATATAGGTTGCGATAAACCACAGAAAAATAATTCGCGTAAGACCGGTAATCATAAGGTAAAGCCTGAGCACTGCCACTCGTCCAGCAGCCAGTAGAAATTGCGCAACAATTTGGTACAAGGTATTCCATTTCAAGTGTTGGACGAGGGCTCTAATCCCAGCGAATGACACGGGCGGTATGTCTACCTTGTTGAGAAAATATAGAATCGTGTGTAACGAGGATACGTAGGTCTGTGGGAGATGCGGATATACAGCACCACTCATTTCATTATCTGGGGGACATAACACAGGCCGATATTCTGGGCTCTGAAACGTCCAGCCATGAAGAGCCATAGATATTTCTATGTAATCAATCAATTAATAGTTACGTGGCCTCGAAAAAACTCATCCACAAACCATTCGATCGGAATAAGCTATCCAGCACTATCACGCATTAAACGTTCCACTTATTTCTAAGTAGACCAAAAGCTACTGAAATGAGGTTTACCAAAGTTGGTTTGTTTCCAAACGGTTACCTGAAATTAACGCCGAAATAAATACATGTTTCGTCTGGGTTTCCAGTCCTGCATGTATCCCTGCAAAATCCCCACGCCCATCAGTCACCAAGAAAATCACGCTGCAGGCAAATCAAACACACCACATTACTGAAACACGTTTACACGCTCATTCACGAAAACGTTGTTGCCTCTGCTTAAGCGGCGTTCTGAGAGCCGCTAATGTGCAACTTTCGGCATCTGCGGGGAAAATATTTTGCATGCTACTATAATGAAAGTGACTGTCCCGTCCACTTAGTTCTGTATCTGTGTCAGCTTCATCGAGGTGAGTGCCCTTGGCCAGGATAGGGACTGCATGCAAACGTTTTTGGATAAGAAAGAAATTCATTCTCCCAGCTTAGATACAAAACATGAGGCAGAAAGGCTGCGATCAGGATCATTATCCAGTGGGCTAGGTAGCTGCCCAAAACGGAAAACAAATTCACCGGACAATATAAGGTGGTTTTTGAAACGAATGGTGATAAATTACATCACACATACAGTATTTCAGGCATAAGTGTGCATGACGCTTTGTTCTTCATTAAGGGTTCAGAAAATACATTTGCAAATGGATCAACATGGAGAGAAAATTCCGTTGTGGTTCGGCAGTGGCAACAAAATGCAAAAAATACATTGTAGCCAAATCCAATGTGTGGGATGCAAACCAAAAATTGGACATCATAGCGCTTTCAAATAGTAAATATTTCGAACAATTGAGATCTTAAATACCTTGGACAAGGCCCATATAAAAATTACAGTTCTAAAATAGCGTGATTACTCAACATATGTTCGAACCCACCTATTGTTTAGGCTTTTCCACGAAGACACCCATACTACCTCTGTACATGCAAGCGCACCGCGCCCAGAGAGCTAGTGGCTCAGCACACGAAATCAGTGTAAAACTTTGATGTCATGAAGGGCAAACTGTATATGTTTATTCGCTGAGGCTATAAATCTGCATCAGGTCATTTGGAGAATCAACAAACGTGAGTTCTTGAGTAACCTGGGTTCTAATGTTTGAACAAATCTCCAAAATATTTGTCAATCCTTTTGCTTATACCATCACATCAAAAATCGCAGAAAGAGGTACGTAACTACATTTCATAGGACGCTGATGTACTCACTGGAATTTCCACGTAACTACGCGAACCTCCGGTGGATAACGAGCCAGGCAGTGCAGACCACAACTGGATGCTAGAACGTCATCTGCTGCCAGAATGCCGAATATTATATTGCCTCACCCGCAGACCTCAACGTAAAGGCAGAGGTTTTTAGCGTGTGTGCGTTACCTGGTGTTAGAGTTCATGCTTCTATACAAAGATCTGAACTGACTTCCTCCTGGGAGTTTGTATGATAACAGTGTTTTGTTGCACTCGAGAAAGCGCAATGTTTATGGCGCCATACAACTCTCCGAAATTTGCGTTTTGAACGATTAGTCCGCATCTCGACCATCGTTCTCTAGGCTTGGACAACTTGTGGGAATCCCGGTTCTCAGTTTTCCGCTCGTTGACATGGGAACTAGGATCCAAAACATTACTGCAGATGATCGATCATCAGTTTGTGCATTTCAAGAATACTGCGAGCTCCGAGAGGCAACTTCTCACTGTCGTTTCTGCTGAGCGTTTGTGCTGGAAATACCCAACCTACGTTCCGCACAACCAAGATTAGGCAACAAGGTGAAATTACCTACAAAAACATCACTGTCTAGAGTCCTGGTGCCTGCACCATAAAGCCCGCCTTTCTCAAAACTTGCAATGAAAGCTACGGTGGTGAACGCTAACACAACGAACTAAATTTATGCAGATAAATTAATTTTGGTTGAAAATAACAAACTTACAACGATTGACCAATTTACTGACAGACAAAACCAGACATAGCAAGCCTGATAGGTGCATGCCCAGTCGTGGGCTGATGACAGAAAGTCCCAGTAATTTGAATTAAATTCGGATTGATGAAAAAGGCAGCTTCGGATGTTTGACAGAAATGGGGTCAAGATACCAAAGCAATAATCCTCAATGGCATTCCAAGAACACCACAATCCAGTTAGAGTTTAACCGATTAGACATCAAGCTTGGCAAACTGCATTCATTGGAGTAAGAATAACGCTACCAATTGCTCTCGGGTGCTTTCTGCATACCACTGGATAAAACGTTCGTCTCAAATCTAACACTACGATTGAAAAATTCGCCACGGACATTTTCATAGACAGGCGGACAGATCAGATGCACAAATACGCCCTATGCTGATGGCGACGCCAGTGGGGACAGTGTGAGCATCTGAGAAACCCGTGAGATAGACAACTGATCACACTCTCAGGTGCTTACAAAAATAGTGGTTCCGCCGGTCGTAAACTAAAGGGGCTAAAAATAAATCGAGTGTTATTAGGTATTTCATGTCTCATTTGGATACTTGGTTACGCATTAGCAATAGGCCTCACTAAAATTATTTCCACGTATCCAAATATTCTGGGACATTAAGTTCGAAAGTCATCTATCGCATCTAAGTCGTTTGATCATTATTTTTATAGTACTCATACTGTCTTGTTTGTGTTGAAACTCGTGGCCTAACGGTGAAACCTTCCACCCACAGTAATACATAGTACCTTGATTTTTCAAACTTCAATGCGAAGGCCGTATGTATATATTTCTTATCACTCTGCACAAACGTCATATGCCCGAACATATGTGGGAGTGTAATCCTATTGCTTCAATTTGCGTTGATAATTTTGCACTCACATATCACATTCCAACTGTGTAATACGGAAGGCACGAGATCATTTTGCGTTGTCTTGATGACACGATGCAAATTGTCACCCGTAATCTACACATTCACAAGGCGTTTTGGAGTCTCTGAATTTAATTTGGCCCCCAAGCCTATCCAAGGAAGCTTTGCGCATACAAGCGGCATCCGATTTTTGCAGAATGAGAAAGAATGCACCATGGATAAACGCCTGGTGTAGTCGAAGATTCTAGCAATTGGCAATTACGATACGATCATTAAATAGTGTGAATTGCCAAGCCCATCTTGTACATAGTACACGTAAGCTAGATCGACACTTATCTTCGTGCAACATTGATTGATATTCCTACACGTAACAACATAAAGATAATATGCAGGCCAAAATTCAGGGCAGGACAGAGGACAGAATATATATGTATATACAGTTAACACTTCCAGAAGGATAGAGAGGCGAGTGACTATTCGGCCAGCTTAATAATAATATTCTTATATAGCTCGGCAGCTCGCGAAGCAGACAGATAAACGTTTTGTTCGTTTTACTGCATTGCGTCCTTCCACCACTTGTATGGTAACAATGTTTTCTCACATCACATCAAACTCTAAAACAAACATTTTAGAAGGTGAGTGCCAATTTTTCCCTGGTGCGAATATGCATTCTTCCGAAATGAATATAACACATCTGAATCATCTATCTCAACGTCGTGGATTCACCAACGGTTTACCACAACCACAAATAAACTTTGCGTAACTTTGCAAAGCTAATTTAAAGGGCTAGCATTTTTTGTTGCGTAGTCTTTCCAGTTTCACGACTCTTTTCTCAAAGTATTGCCCTATTGGAGCAGCTTCGTTCAGTAAACAGTTAAATAGTACCATCGCTTGCAATGCATTCCCCGTGTTGCATATCACTCTTCACATTTTCAGGTTGATTCACATATAATCAGTTGAATAACTTCAGTTGAAAATCTATTTTTCTGCTACTTGTGTTTAAAGAAAAGAACGCCCTACATAATGTCCAACGCCATTTAAATATTTTTTGTGGAAGAGTAGTGATAAATCCCATTAGGAATAAACTGCACTTACCATATTGCTGTCCGTTCCATCACCGTACAACAAATCGTTGCCAAGGTCGCCTGCACATGACTAATAATGCGTTCAGTGATTAAGTGAATATGAGTCAGTCCACGTTGATTTTGAACAACCATACGTGGAATAAGATAACTTTCATTCAGCCTTTTGGCTAAAAGAGAGAAGCCATGTCTCAATTTAGGCATAATTAAATATATTGAAGATCACGACAAAGAATAAACTTTACCGGACAGGAGTGCGAAATGAGTAATTCACTCCGAAAAATGCCACGTGTCTAGAATCATCCAAATCAACTGTAGAATAGAGGCACTGTACCCAAGGTCACGAAGCAAATGCAGGCGGTGTTATGCTTACCGGTTGGGGATAGCGTGACAAGAATTTTGACTTCTTAAACGACAAAATAAAATAACAAATAAACAATAGAATGGCAAAGGGAATCTAGGGTATAGATATTCTGTCAAGTACACGCAAATGACTTTCGGGAATGCGGAATATGACTAAAATACAAGAAATTCAACATTATGGTAAAACAATATGGAATTCAAATAGGATAATACGATTGAATGCAATGACCACGGTATTCATGCATTAGATCAAATGAGTATAAAATCTTCCGCGCCCAACACATCTGCCAAAATCACAATGATGGAGAAACCATGAAATATTCTATACTAAAACGGTCAAAAGCTGTGAGCTAATCTGCGAAACAGCCAGCGACAAACAAACCGCAAATAACTCGGCTAAGTTTATTTTTCACTTGGTCGAGCACGGGGCAGTTCAACACACTGAATCACACGCTGCTTTATTGTGTTGCAGTTTAAATGCTCACCGTATGAAACGCTGTGCATATCTGTATACCATTATCAAAATTGTGGTGTTCTATTTCGGAGTGGGATAGGATATGAAATCTATTGAAAATTACGTGCAACTTTATGTACCTGTTTGATTACGATACAACATGAATGTATCACTGACGATCTGGATGTATGTGGATGATGGTAAGAAACTAAGAAAGTCGCGACTTACGAAAAAGAAAGCAAATATTTCGGCGCATAAATCTTTGCTGTCGTATGCAAATGAGAAACTGGAGGGAGCTTGGGATTGAAATAAACGCGAATCAGTCTCGCGCAGTAAATGAAAAGCGGAACAGAGAGCGAAAACTCTATAGCCAACACATTTATGCAAGGTCGATACAAATCTATTTTAAATATATGTTTAAATTTTGCTTATAACTGTATGAAGAAAATTAAATAATATTTGTATCCTCAAAATCGGTATTCCCAAAGACGGTGAGTAAATTTGCACACCTTAGCACAATGTAACACCTGTTAATTGAATCGTTTCGCATCTTCGTCTACCCTGGAAATTATTTGGATTGCATATTTTTCTCACAACCAATGACAGAAGGTTCGTTAGCATCTCCGATGCTCCACACTTCCCTGTTTTGCGTTCTTTCCGAAGTATAGCAAATACACTGAAAGGAAAAGATAGAATGTGCGCACTACTTTGCAGGTCTACATGACTACATGCAGTCATATATATACCTATGTGTGTGGATGGAATCTTTATTGTCTTAAAACCAAATCCACTGCAATCAAACGCTTTGACCAGCACATCCATAATTTCGACATGATAATCTATGCGCGAGGACGATTAATAGCGACGTTTAATCGGTAATTCAGCAACCGCTTCTCTTATCCGCCTGTGTTCGTTTGATTGAGCAGCTAAAATCAAATACCTCAGCGCACCAGTCAAGATGTTGTCAGTATTAATCCTCTGTAGCATTTTGAGGGTAAAGCTACGTACGTGGATATATGAATGTGTTGATAAATCGATGAAACATGATGCCTTTGGGTGCAATTAAGCATATCACTAGAGCCTGGCGTAGGTAGAGCTGAATGGATGGGTGGATACACGGGAGAAAATCAAAGTGGAAGTGATAGCCGCATGCGGAGATGATCAAAAATATACGTCGACAGATGGGTATATACACTGGTTAACCGACACAATGTCAAATAACACAAGGAACCACAGGTAGTTAACCGAATAATAAAAACAAATAGATAAATTGACAGATAGATGATAGATAGAGATAGATGGATAGACAGATATACATGTCAACAGGGAGATACGCAGGGGAACAGATTAATTGTACGTTAAGTAAATAAATAGTTGAGGGGGTAGGAAGGTTGATAGTTTGGTTGTTATAACAGCTGAATAGAAAGATTTACAGACAATTATTTAGACCGGCAGACATACAGATACGTAGCTAGATGGATGGAATTATAGATAGAGAGATAGATAGATAGATAGATAGATAGATAGATAGATAGATAGATAGATAGATAGATAGATAGATAGATAGATAGATAGATAGATAGATAGATAGATAGATAGATAGATAGATAGATAGATAGATAGATAGATAGATAGATAGATAGATAGATAGATAGATAGATAGATAGATAGATAGATAGATAGATAGATAGATAGATAGATAGATAGATAGATAGATAGATAGATAGATAGATAGATAGATAGATAGATAGATAGATAGATAGATAGATAGATAGATAGATAGATAGATAGATAGATAGATAGATAGATAGATAGATAGATAGATAGATAGATAGATAGATAGATAGATAGATAGATAGATAGATAGATAGATAGATAGATAGATAGATAGATAGATAGATAGATAGATAGATAGATAGATAGATAGATAGATAGATAGATAGATAGATAGATAGATAGATAGATAGATAGATAGATAGATAGATAGATAGATAGATAGTAGATAGATAGAATAGATAGATAGATAGACAGAAAGATGGAGGCAAAACTAGACAGGGGGCAAGTGCATTCCTCGTGGAATGTTATTGAATACATTGACAGGCACACAGACATATAGGCGGATAGATAGGTAGGAAAAGTGAACTGAAAGAAATAAAAATGAAGGAGCGAAAAGAAATTTACAATCGGGAAACCATTTATACATAGGTGAAAAGAGAGCGAAGACATACCGTCCGTTAGGCATATACATCATCTTCTCCTATCTAATGAATTTGTCTCAGTTCCCTTTCTCGAACAAATGCCCAACATTTCGCTTCGTGCTTGATCGACTGATCTAAAGTACTTCAACATAAATGAAAGGCCGAAGATATTGTCCATTGCAATGTTACGCATATGCCACGTCATATGTCAGCAACAAACTGACGCCTATGTAATATTATTTTGAACTTTCAATCCCGAAGGTTTTATAGTTGTTTGCAATTTTACCATCTTATATCCGACCTTTTACACATGCACTCTAACAAAAGCAAAAATAAGACATGTTTTTGAATTCATATTTTCCCCCAATGCGCTTTGGATGAAAACAGACGATGATGGATCAAACAACTAGCCCAATAATATTGCGTAGTGGAACCATCCGAAGCGTTGATGACCTTCTGACATTTCATCGAAACAAACCAGGGACACGTGGGGAGATTCCGATTATTTTCGTACATATTTGATGTGGGGATTTTGAATAAACTGAAAATTGAAATGTCATTTACTGTTGCTATTCATACCTGCGCAAACAATGAAAATACACAGTAAATATATATGACATCTATGGAGATGGCTACCGTCGACTTATTCCCGTGGAGTCCGTGCAGCATGAAGGAGATGCGAACTGTCTTTTTTCCCCCAAATAAATGTACATTGTCGCTCGTACAAAAACCGCCGTTCTCTTACTCATTCGATGCAGACTGACCTACATTTGCTAAGTGCAACTACCGAAGCAGATTCCCGTTTCATCTTCGAAAACGGGAAACCAACGATGAGCCAGATGAGTGCTATCAATGTGACACGCGAATCGCTTGGGTGGTCATCAACCGCGATTTATGCATATTCACTAATTCGTGAATAAAATGGCCAAATAACAAAGGAATCAAATACTAACAGAGAAATGCGGACCCATTTGAATTTGTTGTGTTTGCGGCTACGGATTTCTCAGGATAGGAAAGAAAATCACTAAACCATGCAAGCAGGCGTACAAAGTAGAATATAGACTGCAGAGAATCACAGAAGTGCAATTCACCTAAGACCGGTAATCTTCAGGCAACGCGTGACCCATGCAATCCCTCTAATCGCCAATAGAAGTTGGGCAACAATTTGGCACAAGATATTTCTTTCCAGTTTTTGGACGGAAGCTCCAATCCCAGCGAGCGACACACGTTTTATGTCCACCTTGTTGTCAAAATATAGAATCGTGTGTAACGAGGATACGTAGGTCCGCAGAACGTGCAAATATAGGGCACCACTCATTTCCCTATCTGGAAAACATAACACAGAGCGGCGTTCTGGGCTCCAAAACGTCCAGCCATGAAGAAACTTGGACATTTCTATGTAATCAATCGAGTTACATTTGTTGATTCTTTTATTCTATCCTTATTTTGTACAACGTTATTCCCAATTTTGTTATTCCGCCTTTGCGCCTATACCAACTTTCTTTTTTTTGACCTGAACGTAAACCGTTCTTTGACCTTATCATTGCACGTATTGTTTGAGTCAACACTTGGTTTCGTTGTCTTGTTGACACGCACCTTTTAGTCGGTGTAGACTTTGGGATCCTTTAGGAATTAGCAGTTCCTAAACCGGTGTATAGAAGCCGACGTAGTCCCACGATTTGAGGTTTATAAAGCTTTGTTATTTTTATTATTGTATTTGTAGATTGCAATCTTTCCGAAGTATAGCAAATCCACTGAAAGCGAAAGACAGAATGTGCAAACTGCTTCGCAGGTCCATATGTCTTCATGTGAATACATGCAGTCATATATAACCTATGTGTGTGCATAGAAACGTTATTGTCTTAAAACCAAATCCACTTGAGTCAAACGCTTTGACCAGCACATCCAGAATATTGACATAATAATGTATGCGTGAGAACGAGTAACAGCGACGTTTAACCGGTAATTCAGCAACCGGTTCACTTATCCGCCTGTGTTGGTTTGATTGAGCGGTTAAAATCAAATAGCTCAGCACACGCACTAGTCAAGATGTTGTCAGTAATAGTCCGCTGTAGCATTCTGAGCGGTAAAGCTATATACATGGATATATGAATGGGTTGTTAAATAGATGAAACAAAATGTCTATGGATGCGATTATCCATATCACTAGAGCCTGGCGTACCTAGTGTTTGGTGGATGGATGGATGGATGGATAGATGGATGGATGGATCGATCGATCGATCGATCCATCCATCCATCTATCCATCCATCCATCCATCGATCCATCCATCCATCCATCGATCGATCGATCGATGGATGGATGGATGGATGGATAGATGGATGGATGGATCGATCGATCGATCGATGGATGGATAGATAGACAAACCGAAAGCAGCAAAGCGGATCTGATACCCACATGTGAAGATGATCAGAAAGATAAAGGCAACTGCACTGATACATTGACAGATGGATATGTGCACTCGTGAGCTGATATACTGTCATAATAACTGAAAAACCTGTAGGCAGTAAATAAATAAATAAATAGATAAATAAGTAATTAGTAAATAAACAGACATTCGGATAGATAAATTAACGAATATTTAGATAGATTCATGGATAGGTAACTAAACAGGATGAGAGAAAAACAAGTGAATAAGTAGATAAGCAGAGAGGTCTAATGTGTGTGGTAAGTAAATAAATATTTGGAGATATAGGATGATTGACTGTTACGTGATAAATGCAGATGGATAGAAAGAGTGACACACACATATATTTAGGTACGCAGACATATAGATGGCGCGGTTGATATATATACATATATAGACATAGAAAATAAACAGGTAGGAAAATACATAGATAACTATGTAAATAAATAGATAGATAAATAGAAAGTTAGATAAATAGATAGATAGATTGGTAGATAGATAGGTAGATAGACAGTTAGATAGATAGATGGGTTCAGAGGAAGGCAGACCCATAGATGGACAGAAAGTTAGACGGAAAATCAGAGAGCGGGACAATCAGTTCTTCGTGAGATGTTAAATAAATATTTAGACAGGCAAGCAGACATGTAGAAGGAGAGATAGTTAGGTAAAATACGTCAGCAAAAAAAGTGAACTGAAAGAAATAATAATGCGGAAGCGAACAGAAACTTACAAACCGAAAACCTTTTATATATGGTAGAACACAGAGCGAAAACATACCGTCCGTTAGGTGTGTACATATACAATCCTATCAAATGTATTTGTCTCAGTTCTCTTTCTCGGACGGACGCCAATCTTTTCGCTCCGTTCTTGACCGACTGATCTGAAGCGCTCCCAGCTAAAACGAAATGCCGAAAACATAGCCCATTGCAATCTTACACGCATGCCACATCCCGTGTCAGAAAAAATAATGATCATATACTCCTATTTTCAATTTGCAACCCCGGAGATTTTAAACTTGTTCGCCAGTTTACCATCCTATCTCCGATTTTTTAACATGTATTTTGACAAACAGTAAAATGAGACATGTTTTCGAATCCCAATTTTCCCCACTGCGATGTACATGAAAACGGACGATGATGGATCAAGCAACTAGCCCAATAATAAAGCGTAGTGAGGCCAGCCGAAGCCTTGATGACCTTGTGACATATGATCAGAATTAAACAGATACGTACGAAACGATTCCAATTATTTTCGCGCATGTTTGATGTAGAGATTTTGGATAAAATGCAAATTGAAATGTCATTTGCTGCTGGTCTTCCTACATGCCTAAACAATGAATATACACAGCAAATATCTGGCATATTCAGAGATGGCTATCGTCGACTGATTCTCATGGAGTCCGCGCGGCATGAGGGAGATGCAAGCTATCACATTTATTCCCGCAATTAAATGTACATTGTCGGTCGTACAAAGTCCATAGTTCTCCTTCTCATTCGATGCCTACATTTGCTAAATAGGACAACCGAAGCAGCTTTCCGTCCCAAAACCGCAGAAGAAAATTATACAATGAGCCGGAGTTGTGGAATCAACAAGACACTCAATTCGCTCATTCTCCTTGGGTGGTCATCAACGCGATTTAATTCGTCTGCACTAACCAAATAACAGAGCAACCAAACGCTAACAGAATGCCATCGGATGCATTTGAAAGTAATTGGGTTGGGGCTCCGGACTGCTCAGGATAGGCAGGAGAACCACTGAACCATACAATCCTGCGTACAAAGTAGAATATAAGCTGGGACGAATCACAGAAATATAATTCACATAAGTGCTGGTAGTCTGCAGGCGACGCATTAGCTTTGCAATTTCTCTAATAGCCAATAGAAGTCGTGCAACAAGTGTGCACCAGATATTCCTTTTCACTTGTTAGACAAGAGCTCTTATCCCAGCGAATTACAGTTGTTTGCACATTACCAGCATGTGAATATATACAATCGTCCTTGACTTTGTAACCTGGAGAACACGACACAGACCGACAATCTGGGCTCCCGAACGTCCAGCCATAAAGATTCGCCGACATTTCTGTGTAAGCAATCGATGTATAGTAAAATGGCTTAAAATGCGGTACAAATATCTAGTTTGTTTCCATATGGCTGCTCGTATTTAACGTCCAAATTAAGTCCTATGTATCCGGGAAGTTTCAAACCCACATTTAACCCTGCAAAATCACCACGACCATCCGCCACCGGAAAACATACACGCTGCTTACAAACCAGACACATCATTCTGTTGAAACATGTTTACATGCTCATTACCAAAAGTAAGTCCCCATTGTTCGAGCAGTGTTCAGAAACCCGTCCAAGTGCAACATTCGGAATCAACTAGAAAAAACGCTTTCCAATCTGCTTTAATTGGAGCGGCAGTTGCATCCAGTCAATATCGCATTTAGGGCTGGTTTATTATTATGATTCCCCCAGGCGAGGGAGGTGGTTTTTCAAAAGGGTGCTACTATATTACCTCGCACGTGTGCAGAGCTAGTCGCTCAGCGCACTAAATCAGTGTGATACTTTGATGCTGTGGAGTGAAATCTCTATGCTTATTCGCTTAGGGTATAAACCTGTACCAAGTCATTTCGATTATCAGCAGACGTAAGGTTTGAATAGCCCGGTTGCTTATGTTTGAACGAGTGTTTAAAATATTCATCAAATTTCCAGTTTATACTGTCACATCAACAATCGCAGCAAGAGAAAATTAACTATATTTCAACTGGTCCGTAACACGCTCGCGTACTCACTAGAATATCGGTATTTGAATGGCACTGCAGGGCAAAACTTTCTGCATAGATGTCTTCTTAGGTTGCTTCTCCATCGAACAACGGTGGCTTTCAGGCTACGCCGTAAAAGTTCACTGGTAACCTATAAAAATATTTCCGGACACCGGAATATAGATCCTAAATAGCGTGTGAATAAATAGCCAAATAGTTAGATAGTCAGTAAGCCGGATATAATTATTCTTGTATGGACCGAATGGCGATTAGACGGCTAAATGTAGGTTGGCCTTGTGTCATTAGCCTGCTATCTCGCGATATTTGCGCTACATCAATACGAACACTCAAACTATTCCGCCAGACATCATAGAATGGGAGTGACTATTGTTGCCTGGTGCGTGGATTCCTAACAAGAATAAATCTGACGCAAATACGCAGAATATTAGTCACATATTTCTGAGAATCGGTGGATTCGGCGAAATGCGGCCGCTAACTCCGGGTGAATGACACTTCCGATAGTCACGGAGACAACTAGAAACTCGCGTAATTCTGTTTAAATATAGGAGAACCAACATAATCTTCTGCATTTCACACTAATAAAGACCAGACTAGTCCAGTACTCTGTTGGAAAGCACGCTTGGTTTTGAATAGACTCCATGTGTCACATATCACCATTTAACTATTCAGGCGGTGTCAGAACACAATAACCAAATATATTCATCCGTACATTCGGCTAAAAAATGCACAAACTAACTCTATTAAGATTCATAACTGTTGCCTGATGCAGCGCTAGATTGGGTGCTGGATTTGGGTTATAGTTGGTCTATTATCTCTCCTTTATCTCTTAAATGTTACATCATATTGTCAGTATTGCCCCAATTACTGTTTGCCAACGCGATCTAACACCCAATGTAGAAAGGGGTAAGTAAACTTATTAAATAGCAATTGATCATCATCTACTCGTTAAGTAGTCAGCATCAGATGCAGATGAAATTTGCTTTGCATGTTGCCCTCTCGTTATGCCCGAAATATATGTATTACGTATATGTAGAAGTTTTGCCGAATGCCTTTGGTCGGACAAATGTATTTATTATTTTGAATCGAAGAACCAACTTTGTTTTGCATTACGAATGGATACAATGCAAATGCGGCAGGCAAAAGAAAAGTCGAGGAATCCGAAGAAGCCAGTATATACAATGAGCAAAGCACCGGCTGACCAGTGTAATTTTGTCTAGGCAGTCAATGGAGCCATCTCTCGCTCATCTCTTATTATCTTTAACACAAGCATAAGGTTTCGTAAGTTTTCGTAGTTTTTGTAAGATCCGTTTCTGGTAAATCTACGGCTAACCGAAGATGAGTTTGGCATCTGCAGAGACCCGCTGAAGTGTGAAATTTGGTCGTGTGAATTGCGAAGCGTTTTTCTCATGAATTTTGCAAGGTTTTTAACACTCGGGACGTACACAATTTCCACCGAATTTGTCCACCGTTTCTGCTGCATAAGAGACACTTAGTTGGTTTTACCGCAGCAGATGTTATGTCTGGTCCCGACCAAACTTAAGGAGACCTAACGCGTGCTTGAGCTGCAGTTAGTTGAAAGTGGCCATAGCCACATATCCTTTTCTAGTTGGCAGCAGATAGCAGGGTTTCGAATCTTCCCAGGTGTAGCAAGTGTCGACAAAACGCACGAGAAATATCGTTTTGAGTAAGCGTCTGTTATTTTGAAGTCTATATTATTTGTGAAATACCGCAATTTGATCGTTCGGCTCCGTAAAAATTACTCATCATAATTTGCTTCTCAAATAATTGAGAGCCAATGTATTGAGGATAGGAATAGCATGAATTAATCTATTTTCCGGGCACATTCATCAAAGGATTTCTACAACGAATCGGCTACCATTCTTTCCAAAATTTGTAATCCCCTGATGCTTTAGAATTTGCCATACAATTAAATTTCTCATAAAATCCCTTATTCCACTGCCTATTTGATCCAAATTGCTGTTAATTTTTTGAACCGCGATTAGTCAGCCTCGGCTTTCGTTGAGAATCCGATGTTGCAGCATGTAACTAAATAAAGTAAGAATGCCCTTTTAAGACACACGTCTTTCATATCTGAAGTATAGTGTTGCTGAAAACCTATCGCAACTGCTCCACTACTCATATGTTATTCAGCGTACAAACGGTCTGTTGGGAGATTCCATATTGGTGGTTCCTTTGTCGTCATTTTTTCGGCAATGAAAAAGAAGCACCATCCTTTTTGAACAGATCGTGCAAAGGCTGCGCATACTGTTTTCGGGAGTTATTCAGCACCAGATGAGGGGAGAGCCCGGTGGGGTCACTTGAATAAACATCCATTGTATTGATGTGCAGAAGCTAGCTTCTGCTGCAGTAATCTGAAATCGCTATTGGGTGCATGATTTAAATACTCGTGATATTTTATCGTACCGTATGTAATCACATTTAACCTGTTTCGAATGCGCATTTTAGTAGTCGGTTTTTCAGTGCCTCATTTCAAACAACGCATCACAGCTGCGGATGTCTTGCATTCGCCGCACTGAGAAAACATCAAAACCAAGACATTCGTTAGGCTCAAAAGAATCCGCAAATAAATCTGAAATCAAACCGTTCCTGGAAAATAGTTACGACGCATTGTACAGGACAAAAGCAAACAATCATATTCAGCATAAGACTGCAGATGCTTGCCAGCGCCTACGCAGCGCGCTCCACATAGACATTCAGTAGAACAACCTTTTTTGGCTGATTAGAAATGAAAATCTGAATGCAAAAGCATTCACAAAATTACACCCTGCTGGCATTAAAAATATCAACAAAACCGGAATTTCCAGCAAATAACTCGAGCCCTGTACGGCGGTCAGGAAAAAAGCCTCAAATATACATACATGATGAAAAATGGCGTGGTCGTAAAGATTCAAAATGAATTGCTCCTCTGTTCACAAAAGTAAATTGAAACACCCCCCGATAGTATTCGGGGTTGTATGCAATTTTAAGTAGTCCACCCATTCTGCTTTTCTCCGCATTTTCCCAAACATCCAAGACAGAGGTTTGTATGCAATCCAAAGTTTTTCGTATTCCAATTGCCAAGCAATAATATGTCCAAAATGGCGAGTGACACAACAGGGAAACTACTTTGTAACTATTGTTAAACAAATAGAATGAGCTCACCTCTCCATTAGCGCTGACGGCCCGGCGACAATTTGTGAATTGTACCGGGGCTTCCCCGTGAACGAGCACTCTTGTGTCAGCGAATGAGTGGCAAGTACGCATACGGTGAAGGTAGATAAATGAAAAATTTCGTGTACCGAACTACTACATTCCAAGTTCTAGTACGGCAATAAAGCTTTAGTGGAATATTAATAATACTGATTAGTACACTCAGTATTTTGCGAAGGTTTTGCAGAGGTTGATACACACAAATAAAGACGCCCGGATGGGTAGATTAGGACGCGGTTCACAGATAGATATACAGTTAAAGCAATACGCAGAAGGCCGAATGCAAATATATGTACATATAGAGGGCAAATGTATATGGGCAGTTAGATGGTTAGATCAATGGCTCCATAGACAGAGATGTAAATAGATAAATGCACCGCCAGGCAGGCCTATAGATAATTATCAGTTATTCCACATTTTACATTCACCCTATGTGACAGCAGAGAGACCAACAGGCCAAATAATATGTAAGCGGACAAGTTCACACACTGACAGGCAGCCAGACACGGAGATAAGTAATTACCTAAATAGGCAAATGGATGAACGAAACGTTACATCCCTACATAGTTATAATTCCCGTGGAATCAGCGTGAGAAAATTCGCGATGCGACGACCGGATGAAGACCGGGATGAATAGTTGGATTGTGAGGCAGATTTAATAAAAGATGGAAAGCTCAACTTATAATGTTCGGAATTCCTATTCGGTGGAATAGTAGGTTCGAATGATCATTGAATGCTAGAATGCTTCCACCCAGCCGCTGTTGGACGCAAATGAAATGAAGTCGCCTAATTTACCCCCGCATTCGTTTGAACCTCTCATGAGAACTCCTGTGCAATGTTCACAATAGTATGGTTCTATTTGCTCCCTCAAGTACTCTGGGTTACATGCAATGTAAAATATTCTGCGTTATTCTCGTCTTTTCCATACATTACAGAAAGAGGTATGTGTACAATAAAGACTACTCCGTAGTCCCACTGACCAGCTATAATGCGTTTAACCTGATGAGTGAAAACTCCTGTCACATATCTGGAAATAGCTTGCGCCGCCTTCAGCGGTGTCGGCCTGGCGACAAATTGATAAATGAAAGACTTAAAAACTAGCAGCGTCCCTGTTTCCTCTCGGATTCTTGAGCAAGCACACCCTCAAAATTGGTGGCAGTGAAACTTTTGTTTCCACGAAACCTCGCTCCAGTTGATGAAGAAGCACACAACCGGGCATGCAGGTCCCTAGGTGGTTTCACATAAGCGATGTTCTACAGTTGTAATGTGTACATACTAGCATTCTCCACAACCAAAGATACATGACCTCTTACTATTTCGGTGTTAATATTCTGCATCATTGAGCGTACCGACTGGAGAACGCCGTGAACAGTTTGGCTTAAAGAGCCATCTAATACCTGCCTCTGACCGAATAGCCATGTTGATGCCCTAAAAATCCTTATGTAGTTTCCTTAGATTTGCAGCGGCTATCAACGCAGAAAAGTATGAGAGGGCAACACGCCCTTCCACTCAAACCAGTCCAAATTAGGTATGACTGCAGATAAACGTAGCAGAGGTTCTCAGGTCCGATCACACGCAGCAGACCAACCACAACTCACGCATTAAACAGAATCTCCTGAAAAGCAGAGCGAATGCAGTCGCCCACAGTATGCACGAAGTTTCTACACACACGCTGAACAAGAGCTTGAGGTTGCAGCCCTTCGAAGCAAATTTCCTCATTCTTGTTCGCGTTCAAACCCACGATGCGGATGCTTTGTAATCACATTCACCATACTCCATAAGATGAACAAGATTAGGTTTCGTCCTCCCACCGGCCCGGTGCAAACTATTACCAATGTTCCTTGTGGTCGCAAGACGTTGGCAGTGTCTGTGTAGCCTAACTAGTCCTCAGAAATATTCAAACCACCTTTGTGGTTATGTTTACCAAAATTGGAATGGAACCAAACGCATAGGACATTGATCAAGGGCGCATAAATCTTAGAAATGCATCATGGTTGCCAACTAGTGTTAACCACCGAGGACCTTCGTAATTTAATATACAGCGTGCAGACATATTAGTGGGTGTGTGGAGAACTGACGACAGCATTCGGCTTGGTAGAGGGGATTGTAATATTTGGTTGGATTACGTTTGGTTAACTTATAAACATCGCGTCTATTTCGCGTAAAATTTGAGCTAAAAGAATATCTGGATATTTGTCAACTTTTATCAGAAACAACAGTGGTCCAACAACGGAGCCTTAATTATTTCCAAGAAAGACCGGCACCGGAGAACAGTCGGTCAAGCCTACTTTCACTCCGAATTTTCAGTTTGATGGGGACGTCTTATTCCAGCGTAGAATGTCTCCTTGAATGCCGTAACGCTCGAGTTGGTGGAGCAGCAAGATGTGTGGGACTCGGTCGAATGCTTTTGAGAAATCGAAAATTATGGCATTCGAAATGAAGCCCCCGTCGTTGGCTTGGGTTTTGCTGTTCATAATTCCGAGCAGTTTAGTCACGCAAGAACAGTTTGGGAGAAGTCCGTGTTGAACTGGAGATATCAGTTTATTGTCAGTAAAGTGATCTGGGATGGACTGCTTCAAAACGTGTCCAATCGGTTTGCACGGCACGCTAGTGAGGCTAATAGGCCTGTAGTTACCACGCGGTAGTTGGTCATCAGTTTTGTAGATTGGCGTACCAGTCGCTTCCTTCCAAGCAGATGGAAGGTGGCCTCCGTAGAGCGACCGACGGAACACTAAGTAGAAATGCTGTGCCAGTGTGGACAACATTGGACGGACCTCGTCCGGCCCCTACGCGTAGAACAGATTTATCTCGCGGAAGATTTGATGAATGTCCGCCTCCGTAAAAAAGCAGTCGGTTAGGAGCCGTTTGTCCTTGTGCCTTTACAAGATTGGATGTGTCGAGGACACTGGAGGTGAATATAGACATGCATATTATTCTATGCAGTCGATTGTTGAGTCACTCGTGGGTGTCTCGTTTCTGTCCCTCAAGGAGAATTTAAACAGCATATGCCTTTTATTTTCCTGCGATATCCGGAGTGGTGGGTCTTTTTCATATACTTGAATGGCGGATTTCTGATTTACAGCAGTTACGGATTGTAGGAATTGCCAGCTTTTCCTGCGTGCTTCTTGTAGTTAACGTTTAGAAAAATAGTTAAAACCTCTTTTCCAGAAGACGTTAAAAAATTTTATGTAGCTTGCCCTTCCGACCACGTGCTACTGTTTTGGGTGAAGCATCGCCTCAGCCTAGTGAACGTTCTGGACATTGTTCATATATGCTTTCTCCACTGAAGCTCGTTTCAGTTTAACTTGATCAAGAAAGATGCGCATTTCTGAAAGGCCCACATGGCAGACGAAATCAGGGTCAGCACACAGTGGTGACTGTCCTAGTGGAGCGTTTATTATTACCTGATCAATGAAGTATCCTTCGTTGGTGATAACCAAATACATGATGCCTCATAGTTGTTATCTGGTGGGTGAATGAGTTTGGTCAGCGTCGCTGCAGAGAGTCAGCTTAATTCGATTCGCTGCAGCTTCATCCAGGAGGCCTTTGGACTTAACTTCCAGTAAGAGATTTTCGAAGTGGTAGCTGAAGGAGAGTTGCTCGAGTGTTTGTATGAGGTATTGTTGATCTACAGGAGGACCCAAGTAGCAACGGTAAACCACGCCAAGAGGAACCCCCACTGCAGAATTCGAATCCTCAGTGCACGTAAAAGTTGAAGAAATGATGACGTAGAGGACAATCAGAATGGGCACGGTCACATAAAAGCATAAGGCAACCCCGCCAGCCGTTCCTCGTTTTGAGAGAGTTCAAGAGTGTTCTTCGAGATCTCTGAGTCAGAAATATCTGGTGTGAGTGACGTCTCTGTGAGAGCGATTTTAGATAGCTGTTTAAGGCAAACTAACAGTTCAATGTAGCACATTATCTTGAAATGGCTAAGGCGGTGTGTGGACAAGCATTTCAACACAGTCTGCTGCGACCGAGGGCGACGAGCCGAGAGTTGTTCAACCAGAAAGGTTAACAGATATAGTAGCTTTGCTTCGGGTTCGGGTCCCAGGCTCCATAGGAGCTTCTGAAGCATATGTCTTGGTTCTGAGAGCATTCTTCCATTTGCACGATTTATTTCGCCTCGTGGGATCTCGGTTGCGTAGGACTTTTACCTTTGGGTGACGTCGGTTTCCTCTAGTGGTCGACAAGTTCGACTGCTGCTACCTGTAGCTCGTTCAATAGCACCATTTGGTGGCTACAGTTTCTGTTGTTTACGAAGTTGGAACAAACATGTCTGCTGAGTTTCTTTAGCATTTTTGCGCGTTTTGAGTGATAACATGCTTCTGTGTGCCCCAATAAGGCTCGTTTTCACAGAGGACTGCACCTTGAAGCTGGTCAGCAGTTTCCTTATTTGACAAATCCCACCTGGTTCGTTTGATTGTAGCCGTCTTTTTGTGTTTGTGTAGACTCTCAAGTTGCCCGCAATCAGCGTGGTCAACTGGGTGCATTGGGTTTTGGTTCACTGTTGTAAAGTTTGTGGCTTTGTCTGTCGGGCTCCTGGGCGATGACGGTGTCCACAATCGGAGAAACCACCTTTGACGGAGTGGAGCAGGAGATTAGCAGGTTCACATTTTCACAGGTTGTAGGGTTTTTGCAGCAGTCCCTGATCTCGAGGTCAACGCTCGTGGTTGATTTGTCGGTAGGTTTGCCGCTTGTCTCCGCAAGTCTGTCCCAGACCAGCTCCGTTGGTTTGACTTGGGAGTGGACTTCACGGCTGCGCCTTTATCGTCTCTTACGGAAATAAGCAATGATAGCTCTGCGTACTTTGGGTGCTTCGACCACGCGTGACTGGCCTTTTCGCGAACTTCACTGCCTTTCGTAGTCGAGAGGTCTGCAGCGGTTGCGTAAAAACCGCGATCCGGAGAAGCGGTCGGTCGCGCCGGTGGGCTTTCAGGAGCACAAGGAAACATAACTTCCATCGGCTTGGCCATGAGTGCGATGTCGGCTAAACTAGAAAGCGAAAATTTTTTATTCCACCTCCCCCCCCCCGGGACAGCTTTGGCCTAGATTTTGCGCCTCTGCAATGCGATCCTCAGATATCCGCCTCATTGCTCGATGGTCATTTTGAATGTTAACAGTCCGCTCCAAGATCTTACGGCAGATGGGGAGGAAAGAGTAACTTAGAGGTCCAAGCGTTCGCTTGCTTTCTCTTTAGCGTAACCAATCTGAGTGAAGCGATCGTGGTCAGTCTTTGCGAGGCCACTGCCAAGGAGAGAATGTGCTCGGTCTGTTGGTGTAATTTATCTGGAAAACAATATCCCGAAGATCAACCTGCCCCCCTCATCCACCTGTCTACTACAGACGCCGTAGCGGTCTTTATTGCCGCATCAGAGAGCTGCGTGACGGCAGCCAGCGAACCCAGTGTGGATAGCCCGAGGGACTCGTTCAGGGAAGAGAGTTCACTATCTGCATTCTACCAGGCCGCTGTGTTCTTTCCGTTTTCGTGCTCCAGTTCTTTAGAAAAGTGTCAGTTGTGCCCGAGTATCGCGATTAAAACGAAACATTTACACTGTTCTTTCTCATTTGGCAGTGGGGACTTGGTCTCGTTTTTTACGGCTGTCCTTTAAGTTAAATAATGCATAGCACTCTTAAGGTAAAGGCAGCTGGCGCAGAAAAACAGGCCGACAGAAAGCTAGTTGGCTTATCTGGTTGTCCTGTGAAGCGGTGTATTTGAAGTGCCACAAGGCCTTGCTGGCGTGGCATTCCACACCACCTCTTACATTCGATGGATAATCATTTCACCCTCATCTGCTGTGGTCTATCGATGACTGTAGAGAACAAGCTGTATTGATTTGGGTCAAAGTTGATGATGGGTACCCCGCAGGGACTGAGCGCAGACTGACAGAGATTATCACGTGTTGTTTCCTGAACTATTCCATCAGAACTGATCAAACCCGAAAAACCTATGAGCGTCATTAATCATGGCCGAATGATTCATCTGGAAAGAAAGTTAGGTAATACTGCGCGAATAGTTTTCAGGTAAACGAACAATTGTTTGGCTGAACCACTCCAGTGACTGACAGATGAGTCACACCTCGATTTAAATACGTTTGAGCTGACAAATTATTTTTGACTCCCATAGCAACGAAAATCCAATATTTTTCATGGCGGGCATTGCTTGAGGCACCACTAAATTAGGGTCATCTATGGTGATAGATTTCCATCTTCCCTCCTTAATTTCGTAAATGTTACATTTTCATTTTAGTTTGGCACGACTTACTGTTTTATCGCGCGTTCTGACACCCACAGTAGAAATGGGTAAGTACATTTAATCAATCCCTCCGGATTATCATCTAACTTCTCTGAGATCTAATACGATATTTGTGGAAATTTGAAACAACTATCTAACAAACAAATTTTCGCTGCGCCATTCATCGCATTATTGGGCTGGGGAAGTTTATTCATTGCCAAAGTGACAACTGAGTCATCTTCGATTCTTTCCGAATCTCTGTGAGCCGGCTGACTTTGTATTAGATTCAGAAACTTGATTTGCGTGCTGGTCTCGCACTTTACTCGAATTATATGTACCTATATACACATAGGAAATTCGTTGGATAGTTTCTGAAAATATTGTATTTATTATTCGGAAACCCTCATTTTATGTGGATCATCGCACGTTCGATAGCTTCTTTTTCGCGTAAATTTCTTCTCTCATACGAATTCGCTACCGACATAACTGAGGGCAACTGGATTGAGGATAGCAATAATTTGAACTGTTCCATTTGTTCTGCACACTGTTTAAAGGATTTCCCCAAAGAATGAGCCATCATTCGTGCCAGTCTGAGTTTGAACAAATGAGCATGGCCAAACGCTACGCCTTTAATATTTTCTGTAAATTTATAATTTCTCATCAGACTGGACGATCTCATCAGGTGCACATTTCGTGTCGACCTAGCGCACTGTTACCAAGTGAAGCACGTTCAAGTAAGCCTCGGCTTCCGTTGAGACCCGAATTTTGCAGAATGTAGCTGAATAGTTTGACGGAGCTCCGTTGGGTAATACATTCTCTGCTACGTAAAGTTCAGCGCAGCTGGAAACCTCTGGCAAATGCCACAACCCCCATATATAATTCAGTGTACAAACGGTCTGATCGGAGTCCTTCTTCTCGGGAATGAAAACGACTTACCATTATCCATCAAGCAGTTTTGCAGGTTGATATGCATGCGCGCAATATCTTGAGGGGTTATTCGGCAACTCAGCAAACAGGAGGCGGAAAGGCCAGGTGGGGTCACTTAAGTAGTTATCCGTTGTATTGAAAAATTTCGATGTGCGAAAATTAGTTGATCTCAGAAGAATCTAAAATCGCTCATTTAAATAATTGTGCTTCAACAACCACAACGTATGTTATCACATTTAGTTTGGCCCGAGTGCGCACTTTAATAATCGGGTTGTCCAGTGCTCTACTGCAAACAGCTCATCTGGGCCGCGTAGGCTTGGCATTTGCAACACTGAGCGAACTTCAGAATTAACACAACCGTGGAGTTCAAAAAACTCCACACAGAGCCCCGCAGTAAAATGTTTCTGGAAAATTGTCTCCATATATTGGGCAGGACATAAGTAAACCATATTTGTCAGCATATACTTATAAATACTTGCAAGCACCTGAGCAGACACCGCCAAGGGCAACTTGGCCGCACAGATATTCGTAGACGGATTAGAAATGCTAAAACGACATGCGAAAACACAGCCAAAACGAAACCCTGCAGACATGGAAAATAATTAGGAAAACAGTAATTTAATCCAGTGACAGCGGCACTACAGCGTAAAGAGAAAAATATTATAAAATTTCAACCAATTTTCTAATACACGGAAAAAACATTGTGTGCGCGTGACAGTACAGTTTAAGTACCTCCCGCTAATATTCATGGTTGCATGTCAGTTTCAATGTTCCACCTGTCCTGCGTTTTGCCCGCATTTCCGACAC
Source organism: Clonorchis sinensis (assembly GCA_003604175.2). Classification (NCBI taxonomy): domain Eukaryota; kingdom Metazoa; phylum Platyhelminthes; class Trematoda; order Opisthorchiida; family Opisthorchiidae; genus Clonorchis; species Clonorchis sinensis. The sequence goes on along the minus strand of CM030371.1, from coordinate 20,051,519 downwards.
ATTCCAGAAGGAGGTAGGTATACGATTCAGACTTCTCCGCGTTCCAATTGCCCAGCTATTAAATGCCTAACTTGATGAATGAAACCACTCTTAAACATCTGTTAAATAACTAGAACTAGCTTGCCTCTGTAACCGCTTGACGAACCGGCTGCGTCTTTTAAAAGCAAACCCAACAACCTAGCGCGTCTCCGTTGCTTTTCCGATCGTCAGTCAAACTCACCTTTATAATTATTTGCAATATAAATTTCGTTTTTTTCGGAAATCTCACTCCGAATAATGGAAGAGCATACAACTAGGCAAACTGGATGCATGCAGAGAAACCCGTGGCTTCGAATAAGCGATTTTTACAGTTGTGGCATGCACAGTCTGGCAAGAGTACGAGGCGCTGCCAAAGAGAAATCGTCACTTACTATTTCGATGATGGAATGTGACCCGATCGAGCATGTGGAACGGAGAATCCAGTAAATGGTTTGGGTCTAAGGGCAATCTAGTACCCGCGTCCCAACGAATAGCCAAGATGTTGCCCAATAAAATCTCTGTATTAACTTCTAAGATTCGCAGTGGTCATAAGCACTGAAAAGTATAAGGAGGCAAAACAGACTCTCTTTGAATCCAACCGAGTGAGGTATGGCCGCTGGACTATATAACAGAGTTCTCCAAGTCACGATTACACGCATCAAACTAAGCACAGTGTATCCGTTTATTGGAAACTCTTGATGAACAGAGCGAATGCAGTTGCCTATAATATGCGCCATGTGCCTAACCACCCGATGAATCAGTTTGTGGCTGTAAAGGTTTGAAACAAATTCCCACATTCTTGTTCACTTGCAACCCACGATGCGAATGTATTTTTATCACATTTTCCATAATCCATAATATAAAGAAGGTAAGTTTTTGTCCCCCATCGACAAGGGACAAACTACCACAAATATTCTATGCAGCAATAAGACGCTTGCAGAGTCTGCGTCTGCAGGCTATGTCAGAGAATTGCGCCCGAATATTTTTTCGTGCGACCACGAAGGTGTTTGGCTGAAGAAACCTGGTGACTGGACAACTTTGTCTGACCGAAATTAACAACTAGCCTCAGCAACATACTTTAGATTCCGATAGCATGGAAAATTCAATAGGTTTCATTTCGGATATTGCCTAATGCAGTGCTGGATTTAAGTTAGATACGGCCACAAATGATTTCTATTTTCATTCCTTAATCTCGTACATATTACAACCCATCTTCAATTTGGCATGACTTACTTTTAAGTGACGCCTTCTATCGCCTAATGTAGATAGGGGTAAGAAAATTTTTTAAATAAATTGGGATCATCTTCCACTTAACCTAAAGCTGCAATCTTGACGTGGTGTCCGGGCTTGAGTACTGCAATAATCCTGCGGCGTACACTGGCTGCAACTTTGATGCAAAACGCGCAACCATACCGGTAACTGCAAAGGTGAGCAGGAAAAACAGGCGCGGCAAGACCCCGTAGGACGAGTAATCGTGCTACGAGACGGTTTGTCCTCTGTAATAGGAATACGAAGTCAGTAAACCGTTTCCCCGAGACGACCTGCACGTCCATATTTATGGAAGCAGCGATGCTGACTTCCCCCGAGGAATGACGGATTATAAGAGATTGGGCCCGAAAACTGCACACAACGATCGGTCGACGATTGAGAGTGACTGCCGGCACATTATTCAATACGGCCGAAATATTCCTTAAACCAAAGCGTCCGGTGCCACTCAAAAGGCACCTTATGTCCCGCGCCCTGGGTTTCAGCCAGACCGCTGAGTCTTCGGCTCCGGATAGGGTTCCCAAACATGACTTTACTTCCACTGCCTCGTGGGCTAGACTTTCAGTCGAAAGATTTCTGGTGTACCTCATCCAAATCCCTTCTACGGCCTGGGCAACCGGAAAGTACCGTCTGCCCACGTAGTCCGGTGTAAACTGATGTCCATTTACAAAACCTTCCCACTACACAAGCAAGTGTCACTAGGTCATTTGACTGAGAAATATGTGACCGAAAAGTCTTATGCTCCCCGCTGTTCATTAACAACAAAAAATGACACCTGTCCTAGTCCGCGAGATACTTTCTCTAGAGGCGCTATTAGCGCCCGTACTCTGTGTCAAATTTGCAAGCATGCACTGGTTGCTGAAAACACATGCGCCCTTATACGTGATGTATGAATTTTCTTCAAAACACGGAGACAAGATCCCAGCGTGGCTTTGCATCTCAAAACACCAAGGATTAACTCAGGAAAGATGACACATCGAATATATGGGCGTAGAAGTTGCACGCAGCCACAAAGCTCAACGCGGTTCGCTGGATTGGATCATGGTGAACAGCCGTCTTTGAGGCGTTCGGTAATCTGGCTCAACCGTGCTCAATCCTTCTTGGCATCAAAAGCGGTACCTGTTTGTAGTGCTGGCTTATGCTACAACCGAATGTATTTCTGGTGCTCAGCTGTACACTTTCCATCGAGAGTTACCTGGGCCCATTCTTCAAGCAATATGCACGGACAATATGACCCTTCCATGTGATATAAATGCTCAACTAGGTCGTCTAAGCTTCTTGAAATCACATTTGGGCGGTCGATTCGGAGTCGACACAAACAGGGAAAACAACTCCCCCAGTTAGGTGCTGACCATCAACTGTTCCTGGAAGCACGAACTTTCAACATAAGAGGTCGCAACGCCTAAATTGTTGGCCATCACCGGCAAATCAACCGAGGACCCGGCTGGACCACAAAGACATCAACCACCGGTGTATAGCCAGAATTGGAGACTGTCGTTCATCCTGAGGCAAGTGAACTGACGCCAATCAAGCCATAGTGCGTACATGTCTGAGAGTTTGATTCCCTTCAGGCCGTCGCAATTTAACAGGAACAATGCAGATCCATCACCTAAGAAAAACAACCACAATTCAAAAATATCCATTCGAGCTAGCCCAATAACTGTTTCTAGTAAATCAATATTGTGCTGGCAGTGGGTATGAAAAAGAAGGCGTGGTGGAATGTGAAAAAAGCCATCTTAGCCGGGTTCTGTGCTGTCCGTCCAACTTCCCTGAAACAAAAACAACAAAACTGAATATCGTCGTGGTCAGCATCCTTGAGTGATGTCAGAAAACACATATCAGCAGGCAACGAGCGCACGCAGATCCTTCATACGCTAAGTAGTGGAGAGTCTAAGGGGAAAACGTGAGCTCTGGTGGACACGAAAATCTCGGGACAAATCTATCGCTACGGCAAAGGCCGTGCTCTACATTAACTGATACGGTGGAATACAATAGGAAAGCTGTGGTCAGAGATATGAAAAGATAAGTGAAAAAATGGCTCCCCAATGTACTCGCAAACTCGTCGACCGGAAAGATGACAATTTGACCGATCACG